>JAKJXP020000132.1:0-109121 GCA_022225965.2 Diatrype stigma | reverse complement strand
CCCCCCCCCCCCCCCCCCCCCCCCCCACCCACCTGGGCATAACGCTCCAGGCATATATATAACCGCCCGGGACGGAGGGAGGTGGCTACGAGCTTTGTCTGTACCTCTACGATTGATTTTAGCCAAGGTGTTGTAAGATTGATGATGGGCTCTGATTGAGTTGATTGACGATAATCAATAGACCTACTGGAATTCGTGGATTGGTCCCACGATTTCAACGGATTTGTATACACGGGGTCGAAGCCGTGGAGTTTCTGTCCAACCTGAAGCCTCTTTGACATTAGCGCCATTCTTCTCGACACCGACCCCCTCGTTGGTGCGTCCTCTGGCTCGAGGGCCTCATGAATTGAGTTGAGCTGCTGAGTGTCAATAGCAGAACTGGAAATGTGTTCCAATAACCGATCTTTGACGGTTCAACGACTAGTGTTGAGCACTACGCTGGCGTTGGACTCTGTGGGACGAAGGTTGGCCTGGGTAGATGGATGTGATGGAAGGCGTGATGATATGGTCTCGTCTCTGGTAAGTTGTCCGTGTCTTCATAGGTCCTGAATCTGAACAAGACACTACCAATTCATGCCATATCCTACTTTTATATGTACGCATGTAGTATTATGAATATATACATAACCAGTCACGAAACTCAGTACCACAGTAGAGTGGACACAGCTCATGATCAGTGTTATTGGACATGGAGACAGTCCGGGCGTTCGAACTTCTAAGTTGCGGAGTGTTCATGATGGTCGCGGAGCTTTGTTTTCATGCCACAAGCAATAATATCAATCCTGACTTATACCCAGATGTAGACGAGGGTCGATTCGGATTTGGATTCATAATGACAAGTTGACGTTTCAAAATGGGTTGCTACGTATTCAAGCAGTTCTCTTCATACTCTTGCCGCCTTCGATGATACTGTTCATGGGCCAAAGCTGATATGGTTTTCATATTAGAATAAAGTTAATAGGATTGTCAGCCTTTGGCCGCACCCTTGTTGCTCGCATATTCATATTATATCCTTCCCCCCATGCGAGCTGCCTTAGGAATAAGCTTAATGTTGGTCATTTAGATAGTAAAATTCGTATAGGTTATTCTTTTTGTGTCATCAAGGGGCATTAATTGTATGGCTGTGTTGTCAGCCCAGGGTTTGGGCCGTCTCGATATTATAAATACGAATGTAACATCCTCCTTTAGGATTTCGCAGGGAGTAACCGTGTGGGGGCGATGCAAATGATTCACCATCGCAATCAGCCTGTCTAAATTTAGTTGTACGATTTCCCTGTTTCTTTTTGAGATACGCAGAGATACAAGCGAAATTCCATGTCACCCATAACGGGCATTCAAGTTCAATAAATCCTAATAGCAGCCTAGTAAAAGCGCTGCATAGAAAAGGGGGTAAATCCATTAATTCAAGATGAACCGTTCAATATAGTGCTATGTAATCTTCTGACCAATCCATTGACTCCAAAGTGGCATTCTAGGAAGAAGACCAATGAGTGTATCTATACATGTACAGCTTGTAGGTGGTTACACCACAGTACCTAGCATTCAGCTGGGATTTGGACATCTCTCCCTGTATACCTCTTTCAGTCCACAGTTCAGCCGTGCTATTTCGCAGGGCTTGCTTTCCTTAAAACCACAAGCTTTAAATACAAGAACTAGCCCGTCATTCTTTTCTATTGTGTTATGGTTACTCTACTCAAAGATGGAGGATACTACTCCTGCTAACGACGGCGTCTCACCACAGGCATATCTCGTCCTGGGGGTAACATCGCTTCTTATTGCTACTTTCTTCGTTGTTGTTCGTCTTATAGTCAGTATCAAGCAATATAAAAGGCTAGGAATCGACGACTGTATGTCAACTACCCAAAGTTTGTACCTGATTTTCAACAAGCTGTGCTGATGTTCCAAATCCACTAAGGTCTCTCAATCATTGGTCTCTTCTTCACGGCGGCGATGTTCATAACTAGCTACTACATGATTCGCGGTAAGAATAACAGCGAAGACACGTATCAACTGGGTGGAATGCTGACGAATTGAAAAACAGCATTCATTGATCCAACAGCGTCTACCAAACGGTCAATCAAGGTAGGCAATAATCTTTTTCGCTGAGTGCTCTCTGCCTCTTGCTGACCAATACATAATCTTCACAGAAAGGTGTAGCTTTCCATATCAATGTACTATCTGCGCTTTGGACAACCAAGGCGTCTATTCCCTGCCTTTATATCAAGCTGTTTGGCGTTCACGGATGGCTGCGCTGGTCCTCCTATTCCGTACTCGTGTCTTCGGCGCTTCTTTTCCTAGGTGCTATACCAATCATTCTCGCCGATTGTGATGTAAGGGATCAGAATCCAGCATTTGAGAGCCAGATGCGATGCACTCGCGCTTCTGCAACAGCCTCTGTTTTCTCCGGTCTCGTTGCTATTGTGACTGACCTTGTGATTTTCTGTATCCCCATCCCTGTCATCTTTCACCTGAAGCTTCCACTTATGAAGAAAATCGGACTGGGTGCTGTGTTTTCCACTGGCATACTGTAAGTGAAACCAGTAACCCAGCATACACATCTCTTCCTTCAATGTTTGAGACCCATACGCATCTCACTAATATGGTCTTCAGTGGAATTGCGGCATCCAGTGTGTCGATAGTCTATAGGTTCCGGGTAATGGGCCCAGTGGTCACGCTGGGAACAGGGATAGCATGGATGGCTTGGATGTGAGTAATCGTCAAGCACTACCTACAACAAGCTAAGATATTGTTATTAACCATAAATGCCTAATAGGCTTATTGAGTGCACCATTGCTGTTGCTATAGCCTGCGCGCCTGCAAGTAAAGCGTTTTTCTGCATGTATATCTTCGGGGTGCCAAGGCCAACACATGGTTCGACGCCCTCCCCTTATAGGCGCTTCTGTCAAAGATTTGTTCGAAGAGTGGACACGACGAATGACACCCGTGACACTGATAGGACATATATATTGATGGAATCTCGGCAAAATAACTTGCCAATCTGACTTTGAGTCATATATCGATAGTTTCATAGGGATGACGACTAAGGGTTGTTGCGAATAACTATAAACTGAGCTAAGAACCATGTTTTGGACCCTCTGCTACAGATCTGAAGAGACAAGAAGAGGGGGCATATAGGCTCGATGAGAGTTCCACCCTTTTACGAGCCCCTGAAAGAAAAAGGGGAGCGACCTGGGTCGTGCATCTGACTATATCTATGTAAGACATACACACTCCCAAGGCGCTAGATAGCCCACTTCCTGTCTCCGAGAAGATATCTTCAATCACAAATCGCCGCATGTTAATGAAAAGTATGAAGAACTTCGTCGGATTTGCAATGTACCCATGTGGTCGGCTCTAAGAGGTATGCCTACCTTCAGATGATCGTACAAGTCTTGATAATGCCCAATCTAGCCAACTTGTTGCAACGCTTTATCCCTTCAAAATATGCCATCCCACTTCTGGCATATACTCCACTTTGGTGGTTCAAGGGGCGCAGTATTAGGTAGCACCTTCGTGCACGCGGAATTCCTTCCCTACTACCACTAATCTCAAGTAAGTGCAGATGTTGTGGGTGCAACACTCGGTTCCCTTGATCCAGCCAAACCCCGGATGCCCTGATAACGCTCATCTGGCAGGACAGCACCCCCATTTCACCGCCCGCAGATGTGTACCGGCAATCCAACAAGCGTCCGCGCAGGACTAACCTGCCGCTCAGAACTGCGCCGAACGGATTGTTGTCAACATAGTTGCAAGTCGTCTCCAGGATCTCTGCGAGAGGCTTGAGGTCGATGTGGTCGTAATGTCCGTACTTGATCTTCAAGCTATGCCCCTTAGAAGACCACGATGCCCATGACCAGGTCGGGCCACGAACATGAAAGGCTTCCTCGGGGGTCATCCAAAGTAGGTCTCTGTGCAACGAGTTCCGCCAAAGGCCCGCGAGGTATTGATCGCCTGGCCTTTTTGATTGAACCTGCTCAGCAACTGCTCCGATAGCTAAGAGTCGATCGCTAGCCGTGGTCAACTTGAGCTCGGAGTAGTACTTGACCATGTTTCTCCAAGTTTGAGATACCCCAAAGCCCTCGACACCACCATCGGCGAGGTTTCGGACGGTGGAGTGTGCCTCACTTTCGTCTATATGAGACCCAAAATGGATGGAAAACTGCACCTTTGGGGAATTGATCGTGCCGAACTTGTCGGCGGACAGCCTGGCGGTGTCGGCACCACATTGACACGTCGCTCCCGTGGAACACCAGAAAGCCAATTCGTCACCAGCGAAGAATACAACTCTCGGGGAGATCAGACGTTCTTGGTATGCCCAAGCTCTTTCGAACAGAGCATACCAGCCTGGTCTCTGCCAGTGTGTTCGAACACTGCCCCACTGGTAGTAGGGAAGATGCGCATCCTGTCTATACAGTGGCCAGCGCTTCTCTCCCAATCGAAGTATTGCAATCTGCTCGACTCCCTTGTTATTCTTATTATCTTTGCTATTCCAGAGGCTCATGCGACTGTCTTTTCCGCCGGCAGCAAGGGTGACATATGAGTTTTTATACACGTGAAACATCTTCCCAGCCTCATGCATCCAATCTTTCTCGTCGTCCTGGACGATACAGACGCAGTCGATCCACAGATACAGGATACCCAATGATCTGGTAAACTTGATGGCATCTTGTAGAGTCTTCGGGAAACTGTCCCATGGAATGCGTTGCTGTCTCTCCGATAGGTTTGACGTTGTAGTCCGACATGGGGGCTCATAACCTCCCCAGCAGTAGCTCAAGGCCACATATCGGGCCCCCGACGGAATGTGCAAGCTCTTTTGGAGAACCACACTCCCAGACGAGTCCTCGGGCTCCACGTTGATCAGCCTTGTTGGGAGAAACGTTGATTCATCCACTCGACATTGCGTATGCGATGCAAGGCAGGACGAGATCTGAAGTTGTGCCCACTCTACCCCCCTGTGCAAAGAATCCCGCCTTTCTGGCAATTCCCTCGGCGGTATCCCACAAGGCGCACGGTCCGCCTGGGCCGGAATGAAAATGTCATATCCTGCCCAGGGCCTACTAGTGTCTTTGGGTATTAGTTGATAGCCTTTGCGGCTCACGCTGACGTAGTAATACCCCCCCTCATATGTAGGGACTGATTCCAAGAGACTTTTCAATATCTGGCACGAGGTGCAGCTGGGCCTAGCAGATCTTTGAAACTTCTCGATTGGTAGGAATTCTATATCACGGAGTTGATATCGATCCCCTCCCCATGTGCAGCTTGAGCATCTCTCCAGTGGAAAAGCGTAGTCCTCCAGTGTTGTGTCCCATTCATTGGGAAGGATGATTTCTGGAAGAGTAGCCACGTTGGATATCGCCATTGCGTAGTCTATGCTTGTCGCACTCCAAGAACCTGAGAACGATGAAAAGGGTTGTTTAGTGAGGTGTTGCGGATCCAGCTGACTTCCCCAAATATGTATCTGTAAGCCCTCGGTTTATCTTGAGACTAGCTGGTCAGCTCGGCTCTCAGCCGCAATCATCAGCCTCGTAGGGCTAATTATATATCCGCTAATTGTTTGTAAGGACCAAGGTGTCACTAGGCGGAATCCTTATATGTTCTCCGACACATGAGGTTTGTGTCAGTAAAGACATATGTAGCCATTTATGCCAGTTCTAAGGTACAAAAGGGCAATTCGGGTCCAATGTAAGAACGTACAACGGAAACCTATTGCAAGAGAACTACTGGGAAGAAAGCTGGGACTCCTTCTTGTCATTGAATATTTGCCAAGACTCTCAGGCTACTCTCAAACTTGAGATATTGGAAGCCAAAGGGACGGATCATGAGCTCAACATCCTACGTACTTCTACTAGTATTCAACAAGACCATCCCACAACTGCTTCGTCTTGTCGAGAGCAGTGCCAAGTCCGTTGAACCATCGCTTGTCCATGGCGGTTCGCTGCATGCGCACTCGGGCATGCGGGATCTCTATCTTCTTGATCGCATGCTGGGAAAGTACTAACCCGTACAGTTGGGATTCTGTGTGGCCTACGGGGCTGGTTAAGAAGTATTACTCAGAATTAGGGCTTGGGTGAATGTCGGAATCCGGAGTTGGCATACCTAGAAAGTGTAAAGTTCATTGCAAGAAACCTAGAGATGAGGATGGGCCACGCGCCGCCATGGCAGATAGGGGTTTGACCGTTTCATGAGCATCGCTATGTATGTACAACAATATATATGTACAACAATATAATATGATAATATATGATTTGTAGACCAGTAATCCTATCAAGGAAATGACATGCTAATACATAATGCGCTGCATAGCAACGGCATAGCATAGCAGTCGTGGATAGAAGTAGTTATTGTATTGTACAGGTAATTATTAGGTGATAGACAGACAACAGGGTTCTAGGATTGTATGGCATCCCGAATCTCCACTGACTTAATAACGTCCGCCGTCCATCAGTCAGCAGCAGCAGAGCAGCGGATACAGCGGGTTGAGCGGGGTGGAGTGGCTTGAACTGGGATCTAACTACTAGGTATTGTATGTAGGTAGTTAGTGGCTAGTTACTGGTCG
The DNA here is from genome assembly GCA_022225965.2 of Diatrype stigma. Lineage (NCBI taxonomy): Eukaryota > Fungi > Ascomycota > Sordariomycetes > Xylariales > Diatrypaceae > Diatrype > Diatrype stigma. Next base: position 102,565 of record JAKJXP020000132.1, on the reverse strand, counting down.
ACGGTGCAGCTGCGGTGCTGCGGCTCCTTATCACCTTAGGGACCTAGAACCAAGCTAACCCACCAATCACTGAACCTATCGCAGTAGAGTTTCACGCGACTCAGAGTCTCAGATGATGCGATAGGCTGTGGTCCAGCAGTCAGCAGTCAATCACCTGCACTCCAGCAGTCAAGGTGAGTTGCGATAAGCTGCCGCCGGTCTCAAAGAAGTCAAGTCTTCACGCCTACCGTGAATGTTTCCACTTAGCACAGGTGGGACAGACAGACATACATCCCTACCTGCCTACCTACTGCTCACTATCCTACCTCATCCTCACCCTAATCCTAATCCTAATCCTACTGAGACAGCCAGAGAACTTCACCATGCTTCACAGTTGCTGACTTTACCAAGGCAACTCCTATTATTACAGCATTTCATAGACTCTCTTTCTCTCTTCGACCTCTCTCACACATATACGGAACAACCTCATTGCGTCATCTACACATTCAAAATCGACTTGCGATAATTCTCCTCGGCCCAGTTAAAGCTTCGAACCTCAGATCCGCCTCCCCCGCCTCCGCACGCCCAGTACTAGACCGTCAGCAATAGCCGATCCTCGTCGCAAGCTCTTCCCCTGACACTCCTAATAGAAGAAGCGTGGTCGTTGTCCGTGTGTCGCAAACTCTGTCTCTGCTATAACCACCATAGTGCCCAAGTATTTCTGTCCACAACTGCATGGTCGACAACCTGTGTAGGCGATAGCGAAATAGCAACCCGTCACTCCCTTGGCGCTTGAATATCACATCATAGAGGATGGCCTCTGCTGAGGGAGGGGCTGGCTTGCCGGCTGCCTCAACGGCTGATAACTACGACATTAGCGATTCTGAGTCGGCCGGTTCACATGTGGGGAGTGCTGCTCCAGCTTCACCTTGTCCCTATCAGAGCTCGCGCCTCTTCGATGGCGAATGCACTCGTTATTTCGACTGCCCGTCCCACCAACTAGAGCGTTCTCCAGAAGATGACGAAGCAGGCCCAAGCAGTCGACCCGATCAAGCAGAAGAGAACCAGCCTGATACCGAGCCAGAACTACCAACACCAATAAACGAAAACAGGAATACTGAGGTCGGGGCTAGCCCGATGGAAGACCGACTTCGCGACGGTCTAACCCTCAACGTATCCGATTCTCAGTCTCCCGCCAATGGTTCTACACGAAACAATGAAACTCACCAAAGGGAAACTTCCACGCGGCCAAGGGAGGTATCAAGCTCTTCTAGGAACTCGGAACCCGAGACAGGCATCACCCTTAGGGAGGCGTTAGATGAGACGAGGGAACTACAAGGCAGCCCGGTAACATATGATAATGTGCCCCAAATTACTCATGCTGCGGCAACCCCTTTAGACCGAAATTCGGTATCAAGCCCGATCGCACCAGCTTTCAATCCGACAGCGGATCGGAGATCCCCACTGGATTTTGCTCTGCCTAGGTGGCAGCCCGATGCTGAAGTAACATACTGTCCCATATGCGGGACACAGTTCGGCTTCTTTGTTAGGAAACACCATTGCCGGTGAGTACAACATGGTTGCTACGAATCGTGAACAGGGTTAACACGGACCGTGGCAGAAAATGCGGAAGAGTCGTATGTGCTAGTTGCTCACCTCATCGCATCACCATTCCATACCAGTATATTGTACGGCCGCCCCACGAGACGGCTTTTCTGCAAAGGTACGGTGTAGAAGGAGGCATTGCCGACTTTAGCACTGCCGCTGGAGGTGAGCCGGTCCGGCTTTGCAATCCTTGCGTGCCGGATCCCAACACAACACCACCTGGGACCCGGCATCCATCTTCGAACTTCCAGCCCCGAGCCAGCCACCACAGGTCGCAAAGTGCCTCCAGCAGCAATTTTACCCCAGATAGCCAGTTCACCCATCCGTTGTCACATTCGATTCCAAGTCCGACGAGCGACTATTATGCTAGAGGCAGAAGCGCTACGGTTGTACGTCCCCCCTATTTATGGAATGGACATGACCTGCTAATGCACAATAGAACGCTGGAGCTGGAGCAGCGAGTTCGTCAAGGACGAACACATCGCGAATTTCGTCTGCGCAGTACGGAATTAGTAGGTGGCCCGGCGCAGCGTTCCACCCATCCCGGCCTCATCAGCCACACCACCACCAGCACCAGGCTCATACGCTGCCTTCCTCGCTCAACGCCCGCGTGCGCTACCTGCTAGACTTCGCTGAGCCCTCCTCGGCCTCGTCATCGTCCATGGCCGCGCGGGACCCGGCCATCAACCGGCCCCTGCCGCCGCCGCCGCCGCCGCCGCAGATCGCCGAGGAGGACGAGTGCCCCGTCTGCCATTACGAGCTCCCCTCGCGCGAGTTCCCGGATTTCGAGGCCCGCCGTGAAGCCCACATCAACGACTGCATCACGCAGCACAGCACCTACAGCCCGGGCCCGGGTGGTGGCGGCGGGCGGGGCGGTGCCGCGAACCGGGGCCCCCCGGGCGCGCACGGCACCCCGCCGCCGCGGACCGCGCGGCGGACCGGCATCTTCCCCTATACGGCCACCGAGAAGGACTGCGTCGACGACGCCGAGTGCACCATCTGCCTCGAGGAGTTCCAGGCCGGCGTCCCCATGGCCCGGCTCGAGTGCCTGTGCCGCTTCCACCGCGCCTGCATCCAGGCGTGGTTCGTCAACCACCCCGGCCGGTGTCCGGTTCATCAGCATGATAGTTTTGGTTACTGAACGAACACAGGTCAGGTGAGGTAAGGTAATGCTAAGCCAAGCGAGACGAGACGAGACGGCCTGATCTTGATCCTGATACTAGCTACTAGTAACGCGGGCTGTTATTTTCTTGAGCTCAATGGGTGCGATACGCACGATTTATCGTGATGGATACTAGCGTGTGTGCAGAGTGAGATAAGGTGGCTTGGCTTATCCATTGGGTTGTGGCCCACTGCTCTCTTGCCGGCTTCGTTGTTGTTGGAACTGCATGCATCCGTTCGTAAAGCGCATATATGCCTCGTTGGCTGAAGCTCTACGGCGTTGAAATAGGCCCGAGACAGGGCAGACTTAGCGCTAAAGAGACAGAGCGCGAAGCTTTTGTAGCGGAAATCATTCTGCGAAGTGCTGGATGTGCCTTTTCCCCCTTTTCTTCTGAAACCATCATTTTCTCTATAGAGCAAGCAAGCATGTCATATCTAGCAGTCGTTATCATGGTAACAGGCCGAGGCGGCCGTGGAGTTAGGTCATAGGTAGAACTCCGGTCATTATAGGAATCATGAATTTTATAAACACGCACACCACTTATAATTCTTCTTCTCAGAAGCGGTCTCTGGGTGACAATGGTGGATGGTATGGATGGATGGCACAAGAACCAGCTTGGTCATATCTTTCTCATGGTCATCGTAAGCATGTTTGCAATTTGTGTTTCACTTGTTAGATGCGAGGATACGGATGAATAGGTGGATTGACTACTTGTTGACACGCCAGTCACAATACCATGTGCTTTATATAGGTATATCTGCATGGAAAAAGACGAACTCCTCAAGGCACCTAGGCCAGGCCGACGTGTGTGTTTTCTAACAAGACAACTAACAACCCCTGAATTCAAACTTACGGATTGATCACTTCAGACTTATTATCATTGTGTACTACTTAGTATGTTGTTGTACGAAACTTTTTCCTATTCATCGACCGGACCTCATCCACCACGTGCCCTTTCCCCCCTCGGCATTCTTCCCAAATCACAACATTAGTTCAGCATTCGCCATTCCCATTTACAAACAATCGACCAGCCCGCCATCGCTCCTCCCCTCTACCAAGACAAACACTCACACCCCACGCTCCCTCCACCATGCCCCTCCCAATTTGATTTCTTCTCTTATTAACCCGCTCTCCTCAACTCCATATCCTCCCCTGACACCGACTACTAGGTCATGATAAACCAACATCCCTCATCACCCAACCCACCCACCCAGTCTCACTCATCTCATCCTGGCCCCATTTCTCCACCCACCTCACAGCACAGCAGGCAGAAGGGCCAGCAGCCCCGCGGCCGCGACGCCCCCCACCGCCGCAGCCGTAGGCAGCGGGCCGCCTCCGGTCGCCGTCTCAGTCGTGACGGTCTTTCCGGCGCCGTCGGTGGTCGTGGCGAGCTCGCCGCCCGCCGTGGCGGGCTTGGTGGTGGTGCTCGCAGCCGCGGACGAGGACTTCTTCGCCTCCTCTGAAGAAGACGCGCGGGCCGAGGAGGACGCGTAGGACGCGGAAGAGGCCGAGGCGGCAGTGCTCGATTCGGCCACGGAAGAGGAGGAGGAGGAGGAGGAGCGCGCGGCCGAGGCGTAGGAGCTGGTCACCTCGGAAAAGGACGAGAGGAGCGAGGAGGCCTCGGTGGGCAGCGCCGAGGCCGTCAGCGAGGACAGCACGCTGGCCAGCGCCGAGGTGTACCCCGCGGGCAGCGTGGTCGTCAGCGTCTCCTGGGCTTGGGAGAGGCCGAGGAGGCTGAGGAGGAGGAGGCTGAGGTGGGTTATCTTGGGGTGCTGCATTTTGGGTGGTTGGTGGGTTGTATAATAGTAGGATGCGTGATGCCGCTGTTGTGCTGAGATACGTCACAAGAACGGTTTAGGCGTGTTCAGGGGAGAAACATGCAAGACTTATGTATGCATTTTTTTTTTGGTGCGAAAGGGGAACGCTCGAGTCCTTTATATGATCGATTGCCTCCCGGAATCAGTGACCTAGCCAGTTTAGATCATAGGTAGCCTGAATGACTACGCAGCTCAACTCTATATACATGCTTCAACCTGTATGTCTGGACTGTCTAGCTAGAACATGATCACCTAAGTTAAGGAGTCCGCGTATGCATCTTGCGATCTTCCCCGTCTCTTTCCCACTCTCTGGTCCCCTTTTCCTCGTCACCCGGTTGGAAAACACGTAATTAGGCTGAGTAAGTTATACTGATCCTTCCCCACAGACCCGTTCATTGCTAGGTACTTATGATGGGATGGTATTGAATGCTTGAAAATAAGGTTTAGTCGCCATGAACTGATGTTGTCACCATGAAGGGATGGATGCTCGGTCGAGGGATAAGACTAGTTCTTGGACACACGGTCGGTACAGGACCTCCCCGCATGATCTCGAGAGGGAGGTACGGATGGAAAGGCATACCAAACTTCAAGTCCATGACCCTCGAAGCTATAGGGCAACGTGAGCCTGTCCTGCTCAGACTGGTTTCGTGCCAGCCGCCCAGGCCGCCACCGCCTCTCGTGTGGTCCAAAAGAGGTCAGCCTCTATTGTACTGTCAAATGAAGATCGGACCAGGAAGTCTTTCTGAAACCATGTTGTGTCTGTCATCCGAAGCTGTGTATCTACCTACCTAGGGAGCTGCATTATACGGTGACCGAATTAACTCGGCCGGACCGAACTCTGCCTATGATTAGCAAAATAAGACACGAACCCAAATCTGACTATTCACAAATTGGGAGTGAGGAGGGCCTGTGGGCAGTACGGAAATAGAGCTGAGTCTGATGTTAAGAATGGGACGGGCATTCGGATAAGGTTCATAGGGACCTGAACCTAAATCAAGAATACTGGCGACGTTTCAATAAATGAGTAGTAGGTGGATAGACGGTGATGATCGGTGGGGGGATGGCAGGTCTTTCACCATAGCTGACGTCGTCGCTCATCACATCGCGACTTCAATAATTATAAAACATGTCAAGTTGATTGGTTTCCCGAAACCTAATTTCTACCGCGCGTGCTCTTATGTGGATTTCTCGTGTTATCCTCGGGCATGTTACTTCTAAAAGTGAGAGGAGAGAGGAAAAGGAAAACATATGTTCAAATATGGTCAAAGAAACATTGTTTTCATTATGTGTTAAGAGGCAAGCTATTGATGCATGTAAGCTTAAGAGCAGGATGTAGTTCTATGGAAATGCAAACGCCCTTTCCCCCCTTTTTCTTGTTTTCTGCTTTTCCTGTCTTCGAGAGCACGACTAGTGAGTGATCAAGTCACCAACCGATTTGTCGTTTTGATTTGAATGCAAGCAACTACTTGGTGCCCTTCAAGCCCTTCATGTCTGATAGGCACCAGTTCTCTCCCTACGCCTGTCGTAGTTGGAGCCTCAGGAGGGTGTCTTCACCTGCGATAATCGTTTACCCCTTCCTAACCCTGGCTTAGAGGAAGAGGGAGAACCTAATGACCCAGGTTCCCAGCCTATGCTTGCCGGCGTACGTCGACAGCGAGCATGAATCCCGGAGAGCAACCTACGCACCCTAGTGATGAAGGCACGACTGGCGGTACCTGCACTAACATTGACACCTAATTAAGCCTCAGCTTGCTATATCCATGGAGTACGCCTACCTGCCAGTCGGCAAGTCGACGGAGAGCTATACAACGCCAGCGCCGGATCGCCTGCATTGGCGTCTGGACCCACGTATCTGTGCATATACTCACGTGGTGAGGCCCTCCCGAACGACACGGTCTCCGTGGTGGAGAAGAGGTGGGCGGGGAGAGGGTACTCCGTAAATAGCACGTAGACAAGACCGGGGGCGGGAGGACGAAAGACGCCTCAGCTGACTTATTACTAGTAGATTACCCAGAGCATTGGCCCTGGATGTCCTTCTTTACCTGCATACACCTGGATCCGTAGTCCAACATTTCGTAGATCAAATCATGGTGGTGGTGATACTTGTGACCAATGAAGAAGCCAGCCGACATCTAGTCCCAGCCAGCCCGTCCAAGCTTGTCTCCTCCCCCTTTCTGCTAGCCGTTAGTTACCCGAACACCGTTTACTAGCGAAGTCGTTAGCTTCTCACGGGATCACGAGATATAACCAATGCCAGTCAGGCAGGCCAGGAACGCCTTCGTCTGGGTTGGGCCAACTACCCACAGTACATACCAGTGTAGGTGGTGAGTGTTTGCCTAAGTGTAACCGCCAGCTATGTAGTTAGGCCATGGTAAACTCGGAGCCTGCCTCCTGGTTTCACTATTCAACGTAGGTACCTGTTTCTGCACCTATATTCTTGGCCGGAGCTGAGAAAACAAGGAGGTCAATGTGTTCTTCCCTGATCGCTCGCGTGATATACGAATGCCCTCCTCTCAACTTGGGCAGCATCTCCGTGAGCGAGGCCTTGAGTCTTCGGAGTAGTGCGCATGTATGTAGGTATGTAGGTGCGTACGTACGCAACGCAACGCAACGAAACTTCGTATCGTGTTCACTCCTCGCTCAGCTTGCGTGAGTGGGTAGATAGATAAGTAGATGGGACCAAGGTTCGCATTTTGTTGAGGTACGTACGCGCATGGGTATACGTCGTCGTCGTCCGTCTTTCGGCGTTAACGTCCATCGTATCCTTGCATTCATACTACCTAGACAATCAAATATCATATGTCAACCTGGCAGATCTAGGGGTTCGCCCATCGCATCTGTTGAGAACACAGGTATAGTATAATAGTTATGAAACCCGGATAAGTCAGGGACGGCGGGCGGGAAACACCCCCTCCGGCTATCCATCCATCCATCCATCCGTCTTTCGACCCATCTACAGGTATCTACATATCTACATGTGTTGGTTGCATCGGATCGGAAATCATGGGGGTTGCATGCATGATGCAGAAAACATGGACAGAGCTTAAGCAACGCTGATGACCAGCCGGGAAGCCGACCGACTTGACAGGGATGTCTGAGACCTCCCTCTCCCTCCTTGCTGCACGTACTTACATAGCAGGCGAGACGATAGGCGAGACCTGACGATAGGGTAGGCAGGCACCTGGGCAGGCAGGCAGGCAGGCAGGCAGGCAGGCAAGTAGGTAGGTGTGTAAAGAGTAGGCATTGTGTGTGCGTGCTGCCTGTTAGACTTCCATGCATCCACACATACAGGATCACCACAGATCACTGCAGATTACTACAGATCACATACAGATCACGTACATATGGGAGAGGTCAGCTGCATTGATTCCAAAAATTGACCATTAGCGGGGCTGGCTACGCCGTGCCGTAGGTCGGCGTAGGGCAGGGAGGGCATGTCATGGCATGACCTGACATTCGTGTGTGCACGCCTGTCTCTATATTTTACTAGGGGCGATTACATCATTGGTCCCCTAATATTGGCCCCCCTTTTCCTTCTTCAGTGTTCTGAGTGTACATGCTATGCTGCAAATGGATTTTTTTTTTTTTTCAGGGTCCAAAGGAACCCGTTCTATAAGTGGAATATCCCGTCATAACGTACGAGAAGAGTTTTTTCAAATCGATCCAGGGTGCGTATGTGCACATGCGGTGCGTGCTACCATTTACAAGGCTATCCGGCGTGCTACCTTGGCGCCCTAACTGTTGTTGCGCAAGCAGCGGATGTCAGGTGGATGATGCGACACTTCGGTAGTTCGCACTAGTTAGCTTCGGGATTCGTGCTAATTCAGCCCCGGCAGGTCCGGGTGCTTCTCGGAGTCGTACGATTGTTGCAGGAAAAGGGTGAGTAGGAACCAGGGAAGGAGAGAAGAAGAACGGGGGGGGAGAACAGCAAAATGACAACAGAATCCTTGGAGAATTTAGCGGTGACGGGCAACTGAACTAACAGGCGCTGAAAACAGGACTTGAAGACATAATTGCCACGATATTACGGTGCTGATGTGATTGTGGGAAGATTTATCAACGTCTTGCTCCTGACATCTTCGGAAGGATCACGGTGGTACATACGGCAATTTTTCATCGGCCAAATTATCCCGATGTGTATGTAGTTGACTACCCTGGCTACCTAACAGGTAGATAGGTACCCATGTAACTACCCTACAGGTTAATCCTAAATACAGCCTGGGGAGTCATTCTTAGGCACTTATATGACACACGTCGAGTTCCGAGTTTGCCGAACATTAACACATTAGACATACGTATATATACCTACCGACTTATCCGTTGTTGATAGGTATGATAGCAATTAATCAAGAAGGCTTGGGATGGATAGGAGCTCATATATGGGCAGTATTAACGGTAATAACGGCAACGCATCTATTAATATACCTACTTTAGGTAGCTAAAGCGCAGACAGATACGTGGATGCAGCAAAGACAACAAGGATGCCTGGCCGTCCCTCCCTTGCCAAAGTGGGCGCCAGAGTGCCTGCGTAGCATAAGTTGCCCAAACGAGCAAGAACTCGGCGGCAGCGCGCGCAGTGCAACGTGCTTTCTTTGCGCGCGCAACGTGCTCTTTGACGCCAAAAGCTTGTTAGCGCCAATGGCATCTTCCCCAGAATCTGGAACCAGAGGAAGACCCCACTATTTGATTAGATAATTAGGGGATTGTACCTACCCGTCCACTACATACATAGGTACGTAGGTATGTACTATACGTAGGTAGATATGCAGACCGGCAGACCGGCAAACCAGTTCGGTCCTTGAGGAGCTGCCTTTGCCTTCCATTGATGAAGGTCTCTTACCCCTTGTCGGCCGTCTAGAACTTTGGCTTCTGCTGCATATCAGATAGTACCTAGGTACCTAGGTGAATATATTTATACGAATGCAGGTTGGTATGGAGGCAGGGTATAGGTATGTAGGTAGGTACATGTAGACGCTGCAGGTGGGATTGCGGTTTTAGGTTGAGATGGTGAATAAGGTTCTTCCAGCTTTCCGTATTCGTCATCCCATGCACCGCCTGATTGGGCTACTCAATCATCCCTTTTTTCCCCCTGCAGGTAGGCACATACGTCTAACCGCGTGTATATCCGAATGTGGAAGTATGGAAGGAATGATGGTTTATTTCAATATCTACTTGGACAACATCAGATCAGGTTGCCACGTACCTAGTCCGCCAACGGCCGTTCTTAGGCGGAGTGAGCAAGTAAATTCTGTATGCCTCGGGGTTGTATGCGTAATAGCTTGTTATGACCGATCACGAGAAGGAAACTTGAATGAGCATCTAACTACGAAGCACTATTCTCTTCTCGGGTTTGCCACCATCCACCGTGGCTATCGCTAGGCAGATAGGTGTTGCCACATAGCTAACGTGGCCAGAAAGTGTAGAGTGCGGATACGATTCCAGGTACCTAATTCTAGGCAGACCATCTACGGACATACCCACAGTGGAAGGATAGAACGGCGGTTAAACACGTTCATAACATCGGGCAGCTCACCATAGCCGAGGCGGCTGTTACCTATCCATATCATGTGTGTAGGCAGACTTACAACCACTTCTGACAGCTTCACGGCCTGGGAAGAAAGATCTATGTACAATGGATAAGCTGAACGTGGATCATTGCTAGCGACAGGAAATGCCAATGCATGTATCATGTCACAAACTTAAGGTGGGTGGCTTGTGAAACAGCCCAGGAAGTGAGCATCTCGACAGATTTACAGAGGCACGTTGATTCTATGTTTACTTGTATGTGTAGAACTTCATCTTGATAATGATGTTTATAATGATCATAAGATATTCGCAAACTCCTAATGAATTGTCCTATCCCATCCTATCCTGTCCCATCTTAATTTAGATAGGTAATATCTACAAGGAAATCGTCGTCTCGAGACCATGGTGGCGGCGTGAGAAAGGGGGTCTGGCTGCTCTGTATAGAAGCATCTCGACACTGCCCCCTTCCCTACTAATCTGGCCTCCGTATCCGGTCTCAGAAAACAAAATGAAAATAACGAAAGACGTCACCCCGACTACTTAGGAAAGTAAAGGGGGAAGGGTATCGTAGTAGGTAAAAGGCAGAAGTCATGTAGTTCGTAGCACAGGTAAAGCCACCAACCAACCAACCAACCAGCATCCCACCACCCAAACGTACATGGATTGGCACCGGCCGCTGCCGCCACGCATTGGCAAACCGTTCATTCCACCGACCAGGTATAGTCAACCGATTCGACTTTGATCCAGGAGGTATGAGGCGATGTGTACGCCTAGGGTGATTGGTGGTACTGACGATCGATGATAGTTGGTGTACCGGTGGCGCGGTCGTGCGCCACGGCATCGGGTCGGGGTCGTTCTTTTAGTGGATAGCTGGCTGGCTGGCGAGCTTGGGAGGACGTAAATCCCTTCCTTTTTTTCCCCTTCTTTTCTAGTCCGCCCGGTTGGTTCAGTTCGGCTCGATAACGCAAGGTCTTGCCTCCCTGTTGCCCCCGTTTCTGTCGCCCATTGCTAATAACCAAACCACCGACGTCACGTCAGCGGTCCCGAGTTCTCGGTTCGATATCCCTCGTCTATCCTTGCACAACATCTGAGGGGCGCAAATTTCATCTGCGAGTGCAGCTGCCGCTCCCGCCACCGCCACTGTGCGTGTTCCGTATGCATGTGCATGCGTGCGTACGTGCGTGCATGTACGTATATGCACGCATGCATGAACGCATCCCAACTCGGCGTTAGCTGCGGTAAATGTGCGAAAGCAGGTAGCTTTGGCAGAATCTGGGTTTAAAGCTCCGGCCGGCCTGCACGTTTATTGCGTAGGTAGCAGGCACCTGGAGGTAGTAAAGTGACGAGTCATGCCAGGCGACGCGATCACAAAATCCAAAACTCGGCCCGACGTAACGACGCAAGCACTGACCAGGCGAACAATCGGGAAGCATCTCAGATCCGACCTGGCATTTGTTTCCAGAATCACCCGACTTCGTCCCGCGATGAAGTTTTCAAATTCTCCCTGGATCCTTCATTGCGAGGATGAACTGGCAACTTTTCAGAGGTCGATTTTCGAACGTGGACCAGATGGCGAGAAGTGCCATAAATGGTGCCACGTGAGTTGCCGAAACCAAGGTACTCGGATCGCTCAAGTCGATGGGTGAGACGCTTAGCAGGTTGAGCTGCCTTTGAACCCGCCCCGGTGCACCTGATTCCGGACGTGGAGGATGTCGCCGCGGTATGTCGTGATGAATGGTGAATGGTGAATATTGGGAACGGATCAAAATTGCCTAGTCACTCCAGGCCCGGACGAATTCCGTGTAGAACTATTGTGAATAATTTCCAATTCGCCCGTGGGAATCGTCTGAATGCAACTATGCCCGGTGATGAGCCGCGCCTACGTACACACATGAAGGTATGATGATGATAATGCTGTCCTCTTTCCCTTAGGTCCCTGTGTCGAAACCAAACCGCCAAAAGCATCAAAACGCCGTGTGGCTATTCCAAGCCATGTCCATTGACCCGTGGGTCCTGGAGAATTCCTAATATGCTGTAAGCCAGATGAACGGCATTGGTATAAAAATCTTTTCAACACCCGAATCCGTGACCCATATCGTACGCCATGCAATGATATATAATAAAAACACATGCAAAATAGGGCCACCTATGGGCTGAGAACTAGGGGGGGAGGCAATCAAGGCCTTCCATTCTCGAGCCCTGGGCACCTAAAGCTGAGGCAGAATCGATGCTGATATAAAGATCGGCGAAGTTCCTGTTCGCCATGCTGGAACGCTTGCTATTTATCGTCCGCGGATGATGTCGAGCTGAGCCGTCGCCTTTCCTAGGCTGATCGCTGTTGTGTTTCAAGTTTAGTATTGCGTCCGGATGTGCATCATCTGGTCGTTATTAAGAGAGGGGTATTGTCTATTTCCGTCCGCGGGTGGTCGAAGTTATTTTTGATGTCGACATTAGGTCCCCGATATATTTTTGCAAAAATTTGTTGTTGTTGTCCAGTTTGTCGTGTTCCTCTTTAACTGCCTCTATACGGTGGAAGATCATGAGAAGTGATTCTTGCAGTGCCTTGGCATGTCTGTATGATGATGTTAGCTCCGCTCTTGCTTGCACAAGATAAGGAAGAGAGTAAGAGCACAACTTACCGATGCAATTCTTCTCTCGCCTCCCGTCCCATTATCTCAAGGTCGCGACTTGTTCTCCGCGGGCTCATTGATCGTACGTCATTTGGCGCAAACCGTGTTTCTACAGGGCCAGAATCCGATGAGTCTCTAGAATCGCGAGGGACTATGATTGTGCCGCTGCTCTTCCTGCTATGGAACTTGGGGCGAACTGGGACAGGGGCGTTGACGTCCCGATCCTCATCTGAGGACCCAGAGGAAGAATCCGACCTCATCGGCGGTTCGGGCTTCGTGAAGGTCTCGTCGTTACTCATGGCGCGCTCGTTTATTGAGTCGATTTGCGGTGGTAGGAAGTCGGAAGACATGTGGTTTGGAGGGCCGGCACTATTGTGCAGGAAGCCGGGGAGATATAAAGTGTTTGTCGGTGTGACAATGTTCGGGACAATGGGTATGGTGACTCGCAATCCCAATCCTCCGGTCCGTCACCTAAACCTTTTTGTCCTGCCAGCCAAGACGATAACCGTTGCCACCATTCATTCACACAAAGATATGACGATATAACGATTAGTTGTAAAGCTGTGTTGTTCGCTCGTAGATTGGACAGTGGTATTCCCCTTGCAGATGGCGTGTAGCGTGTAGCGTGTAGCTTGTAGCGTGTGAAGCGGGTGGCGGGTGGTGTGTAATTTGTGATGTGTGGTGTGGTGCGTAGTGTGTGGTAGTGTATGGTGTTGTCGTAGAATGAGGGATAGGAGTTTTGTTGTGCAGTGTCAATGGGGGCGGTCTCTAGGTGAAAAAAAAAGAGCAGAAAGGCAGAAGAGACGAGAGGGTGGTAGCGGTAGTAGCGGTAGTAGCGGTGGTAGCGGTGGTGGTAGGGTCAGGGCCCATCGGGTTACGGCAATGGAGTCGAAAAGAGTGGAAGGAAGGGTCTCCCAGCAAATTGAGGCGGGGCGGGGGGGCCGCTGTTATTGCGACAAGATGAGAAAGTGAAAGACTCCAGCTAGGATGTAGCGATCGTCAACCCAAGTCAGGACTGGTCCGGGGGGTGCCTAGGTGCCTCGTTTGAGAAATAAGGTACGAAGTCGACGGGACAGTACGAATTGATAAAGTGAGGTGGCACACTGCTAACCTCGCCCCGGTTGTTGGATAGACAATAACTAGGTACATATGTCTGTGTAGGTATGTATGTAGGTATGTAGCATGTCTACGAAGTGGTAGTCCAGCAACCTGGCAGTCTAGCAATCTAGCAGTCTAGTAGGCAATTGCTAGGCAGCCAACAGCAGCACTGCTTTGGAGCGTACATACACATGTACGCCTACGCACGATTGTACAGTCTGCTATTGTACAGTAGTCAGCCTAACCGTTAGGCGCCGTAACAATTATGGAGGCTGGCCGAAGGAGTAAGAACACGAATACATGACAAGCAAATGATATCGCGAAGTGGCCGACGTAGGGAAAACGCATTTATTGTTATACGCGAGCGGGCGTCATAGCGACTCTACTGGACGACCATGTATGTCATAGAGCGTATGTACAGTACCTGCTTACGTGTGTAAGGGTAGGGCGTCCGCGGTGGTACCTGAAGTACTGTACACAACGTCGCACAATTGACCTCATTCTACATCGTCATTTGATTCGGTGTGCTTTTTGTTTAACGTAATCCCACTACGAGAAGACTGCTTGCTAATGTAGCTGGTTCCCTTCAAAAGCTTCGCCGCCTCGTGTCAACACGAGACGGCGGAATGCAACTAACTAGCTGATAGGTTATCACTCTTACATACATACCTACATAGTATGTGTGGTAACGTGTTACTGCACGCATTAGTTTCCTTCGTTGCCATATGTACACATTGCGCACCATCGCCCATTAGCCATTACCCATTACCCATTACTCTTTGCTCATCACCAAGCGCAACATGCCATTTTTGAAGCATCATTGTTTTAGTGGTGGCACTTCGGGTGGGTAGGCTGGTATTGTTGCTAACCCTATCCGCAGGCTAACATCGAACCGTGGCTACCCTTAGGTACGGTACAAAATACCACCTTCTTACATATAGTCGTTCGCTACTGAGCCCGCTATGACGATAGCGGGCTGTATCAAAGCGGGCAGTCGAGGTACTGTCAGTATCCTTTATAATGGGCTCAGTACAAGACGGACACGTTCAGTACAACCTGAGCAGGTGTGTGTGGATAGAAATGGGTCAAACACTGACAGAACTGACAGAGCGCTTCCAGGTTCAATGCTAAAGCTGCCCAGGCAGCCAGCAGGCAGAGCCCCTAGTTATCGCCTATGTACATAAAGGGGTCCGACATGAAGAACGTCTCCCTATATGACGTCCACACAGTGTCTAGACAGTACATATTGCCTATAGCTTATGCTTTCTTGGCATTCAACTTGAACATGCTGACGTTATGATTCAGCGAAACGTGTTGGGTCGGCAATAGCGATTTCCTATCTTGGCAGACGCATATCTCCGGTAGATTGCCTTCATAGCACATTGTCTGATCGTGTAGTTAATCGGCACGATAAGTGAGACCCAGTCCAGGTGTGTATCGATAGATTGAGACTTTTCAGGGGTGCATTTTCTAACCTCATAGCCACCTGGATTCCCCTCCGTATATATAGTTATATGAGTGTGTGTGAACGTCCATGTGTAGAGCATGCGATTGCCTTAAAAGGAGAACGTTGCCAAAAGCATAGACTATCCTATCTGCATAAATACATAGATAAGTACATAAAGTACAGTGTAAGCCAGTCAGGCACCCGCGCTAGTCCACCATGCTATGCAATACCGCAGGAATACATGACTCCTGGTGTAGGTACATTCCACGGGCCGCAAGGTTTTACTGCAGAAGCGCGCTTGTGACGACATACTCTCTCTATGATTGGCGATTACCGGGCAAGTCATGGGGCAGGGCGCCGGGGGCTGCCAAACCGTCAGGTCCTGTTAGTGGTGCTTCCTCATTCCGTACTAGTGGAAAAAGAGTATGGGATTTTCAGACGGACACAACTCCTCGTCGCTTGGCCCGCCCGACTTGCCCAATCCTGTGTTGGGGATGGTCCAGGGGTCCTCTAAAGACGGCAAGTCTTAGCCGACTGCCTGTGCGTCCCTAGTCACTCTCTAGTCTACGTAAGGGGCTTTGGCGGGCAAAGATGGGCAGAGACGACGCAGAGACGACTGCACCACCAATGCCGTTTGAGAAGGGATTGCCATGGCCGACTGCCCTTATTGCGCCTGATTGATCTCCCCCTCGGTGCAACGGCGGAATCGTGGGTACCCCTTTACATAATGAGCACCGGTAGAGCAACAGAGGCAGTCCGGTGCGACGCGTCTTTATGGGCTGGAGGCGGGTACTGTTGGGATTATGAGACTTGAAGATATGTAGCTCAGGTTTAGGCCGGCTAGGGTGAGGAGTAATCTATGAGTTTTGCGATGCATCTTGGGGTGAGGAAACAATCACCCGATTTCGTTTTTTCCAAGGTAAAATCCCTAACGTAGCCGAGCATCTTTAGCTGCATTAACTACACAGCTGTGACTCCGAAGGCATTGCTATCACTGCGATACAGACTTCGTACTAACCCAAAATCCAGTACACCTCCTGGTTATTATTATGCGTGCTAACAAGAAAAGATAGCATTGGGTATCAAGGGCTATGCTCTCCCCTGGTAGAGGTGCCAAATAGAGTTGTTCGTCGGTGATTCTGGCGTCTTCTACGGAGATGATGCCATGCTTCCCCGTAACAGTAACACGCTGGGCTGACCGGTTGGGCTGCAACTTGCAAGGCTGGTTTTATTAGTGAGCCATGGCACGGCTTTGGTCCCCCATCTCCGATATCAGATGCAGATGTGTGCGATGTGTTTCAATCCAACTCAGCGAGCGAGTGGAGGGACCCCTAAAATAGCACTGGAACCAAAGCGCTCACCTCCCTCTTTTCTCCCCTCTGGCCGATTGCGATTGGACAGAGTCCTGTCATTCCTGCTTACTGCGCAGCGGACACAATCATCGTTCAACATGTTAGCGTTCATCACGTGTATGCCACGACATGAATTCCACTTTCTCATTCCCATCCCATCTCAATACCATTCATTCGTGGCACTGCAGCAGTAAAAACGGACAAGAGGTGCTAAGAACACCAGCAACGAGGAAAACGAGAGTCCTGCCACCCTGCTACATATGTAACTTGCTAACAACCTTAGCCCAATCAGTTCATGGCCTATAAAATTCAGTCTCTTGATCCATGTTTGACCTTGATCCGGAGCAAACACCAGTTATCTGGTAGTGTGCCAATGGGGAGGCTGTTGCCAGGAGTACCAGGCCAGGCTGCCTGTCACTTATGGGGATCTTCATCAAACTTGCGATAAGCACACCGAGAAAGATCAGCAAGCGTATGATGACATGATGTCACGATACCCTGCCTCCCTTTATCGATACACAAGTATGTAAACGTATGTAAACAGCACTACAAACGCTAACGTTAACCATGTACATGTATGACCATATACTGCGTTTCCCTCCAGCGGGAACCTGATGAATCAGCGCTCCTTATATGTACAGCGTGGCAGGCTGAGGCTACTGACGATATGACATGCTTCCAGTTATTCAGTGCGGTGATCGTATGCAGGAACAGGAGAGATAAGTTATACCAAGCGACAGATGGTAGCCAGGTGCCTCGTCAACTACCAAGATAGGTAGGTGGGTAGGTAGGCCAACTATGTAAGTAACCTTGAATGTACGAAGTGGTACAACTGTTAGAGTAGTCAAATTACATAGGTACCTATCTATCCCCTATTACCCTACAAAGCCATGTTCGGTATGCAGGGACAAGGAACACACTGGTTTCAGGGGTGCAATTCTTACAGGGATATAACTCTTTACAGGACTCCCTCTTGTTCATGGTCAACATGTTCATGGGCCTCGATGGGTTTACGCCGCCCACCGCTCATCGCCTGGGTGCATTAGCAAATCCTACTTTTCCTGTTGGTTTGATTTGGCGTTCGGTCTTGGACATGGTGAGGTCGCTCGCTCGGCTCGAGTCGTTAGGCTAGGTATTAGCCCGGCACCCCGACGCCGATCCCCCAGGTCGACACGGATGCTCAACCAACACATTGGCAGAGACCAGGAAACGCGTCTGAGGGATCACCGTGTCCCTGACGTGAACGCATCATGTGGACTCGTGGAGGCTTTCACGCCGGCCCCGGTGACGACATGCAAGGCTTTCAAGCTTTCAACTGCTTTCAACTGCCCTCCAGTCCTCTCCCCAGTTCCCCAGCTTCCAGCTTCCCAGCTCCCCAGCTCCCCAACTCCCTCACCTTGGAAAGAAAGGACTCGAACCGAAACCCCAGCCGGCTCCGGTGGATGACTAAGGTGACGCCTTTTCCCTGTCAATTTCTTCACGTTTAAGTACATACCTATGTACGAAAGAGGTATAAACCGGGCACCGTTATCTCACCTCATGCATAGTACATCATGTGTAACGGTGGTGACATCACCGTCCCCGAAATCTAATCTAATTGGCCTTTTCATCTTTTCCATCTGTCCATTGGCTCAGCCGGTGGCCATGGGAATTTGAGACAGCTGACAGGTCTCTAACTTCATATGGCTACCCGAAACAATCGAGTCAAAACGATGCAGTCGGAGCTTGCAAATACTCTTCACCAACTCGGGTTTTGTCTCCTATCGCCAATAACTTACCTAAAGGTACTATGTAACTACCCAGGCTGCTAGGAGTATGCAAAGCCTCATCCAATACTACATACCTACCCTAAACCATGTATACTCAATATACGAAGTATGAACATTTCATATCCAATTTCTTCCATGAGACAGACTCCATAACTCCAGACTGGAAATCCCTCTTTGTGCCAACCTTCATTTGAAGCCTTTCCTGACTATCCAGTTGGCGACCGGCTATTTATGCCGATTCGATAGTGCCTCCGTGCCTCGACGGGTCTGTCGTTATACATGTTATACATACTAATTCTCTTCTCACCGTGCCCGTCGGCTTTGCCTAAACTCAGCCTGCCTATTATACTATAGATATGCCATGGTCATCCAGAGTCATTCATCCCACACCCCTCGCGAGGTTTCTCCAGCTACAGACAGGCCTGCCGGCTCAAGCAGGTTCAACCAGTGCAAGCGAGTGCTTCACCGACACAATTCCATTGTCGATCTCTACAGTTGTCTAGCATGTCCCACCAATCATCTAGCGGCGCAGTAGGCAGTACTGAAGCAGATCGTCAGTTTCCTTAGGTGCTAAGCATATCGTGAGTTTTTCAAGAGGGGCTCTCCCGCCTCCCTCTACTATGTATGTATCTCTATCTACATACTTCGTACATGATAGCCGTCACGAGGTGCTCTTTAGTGTAGTTGACGTGCTACAGTGCGTCCGTACCGATGTAGCCTGACCTGCCTGGGCGACCAACGCCGACCAACGCCCGCCGTCTGGCTGGCTCGCCTCTTTCCGTTTCGGAGCATCTCTAAAGGATCCAGCGGTGGAGCCGGCGAGGTAGCATAGTATAACCAAGCGGTACTGCCATATGCGGCATATCATGCTCGCCTGACGGCCCCGTTGGGTTTACCCTCCGTACATTAGACATGCTGTCGCCCCTCCAACCAGCGTTACCAGAGTGGAGCGACAAGTTCACGATGCCCTTTGACAGGCAGTCAGTCAACTTTGACTCCTAAGGCTATCGGCAACTCTCCTGAGCTGACCAGGTATGGTTAGTAGTACGTACACTTCGGATTATTGAAGGATGTTCAGCCCAGGCGGTCCTTAGTGTATGCGCTCTACCAACTCTCCTGCGCGGGCTCTCGGAAAGTCAACGCCCAGGATCCTAACCTCTAATCTCAGCATCGGCTACATTCCTCTTGACTGTCTGTCACCCTTTTCGCCTGGGGTGGTCGCAAACCGATGGGGCTGGTTCTAGTGAAAAGGAACAAGTTGGAAGCGGATGCGACACGGAATGCCAAGGCCCTGTGATGTGCAAACCTCATAAAAGTCTACTGTAACTGGGCGGTTGTCACATGGTTTATTAGGCTGAATGGAGAAGTTCCTCCTTGCACTAATATGTTCAGCTGGCGTCCAAACACTACACGCACGCTGCCAACAGGCATGTCTTGGGTTTGTGTCGCGCATTTCTCTGAGCATTCGAGAACACGACTGCCGCATATACATTCATGGTATATTCGAGCAAATCAGCTCATCGCGAGTTTCCCGTCCACCTCGTCTGGCCTTCCAGACGATACTTCCCTCTCTGGTTTCTGTATGCGACCTATAGTATGCCTATTTCCATGGATTTGATGAAGACGTTCGGCTCATATGGCATATGCCGTGGCTATGTAATAACGCGCGACCACAATGGACTCGCATGTCGCATTCCGACGTGCAGCTGTGGCTAAAGCACAGGCAGGAGTTTTAAGGTTGACACGTTTGCGTGGGCTGGTGCAGATCTAGGGCGCTTTTCTATCATGTGGATAGCGTTTGTGATACGCCATGCACATACGAAGTACTACGTATTTCGTAGACGTCGTGAAGCTCGCTCCTATGTATCAGCCAACCCCCCACTTGTCTGTCAAGTCCAACGGCATACCGATGGAGCAGCTCGGTTCGACGTCGGCTAGTTTACCCACAATACAGACCCTCCGCTATAAAAGGACGTCTGTTTCACGGCCGGCTTATCGGGAGCCCAAGATGACTACGTAGGTGATCTCACATTGAAACAAACACCTGCATGGCTACTCACATATCTTGCTATTTGGCCGCTAGTAATCTCACCTTCACTTTGGGCTGTCATTATATCAGCCTTGCCGTCGCCACCCTGGTTCATGAGAGATGGGAGCCCATACGGCGCAGTCGGGAAGCAAGGCGTAAGCGCATTAGCACCAGTCACATGGTGGACCTTCACGATGGCAAATTCTTCCTGAAGATCCATCGTCAAACACACCTTGGCCGGAGATAACACCGGATGGATAATAAAGACAACATGGACATGGTCAGCGCTTAAGCCGGCAGGAGAGGACAGCAGTGACTGTTCAGTTATGGGACTTCCAACTTCCACGAATCTCCTCGGCCTCATACGCAACAACGCAGACTCGTGTCAAATGGCGAACCTCACCCCCAAAAAAACGTTTCGGTAGACTCCGAGATATCCGAAACATCCCGGTTTTTTTCCTTTTTTCCTTCTTTCCTTCTTTCTTTTTTTCCTTCTGGGGCGAATGGGTATAAGCTAGCCCCATGGCACGGGACCCCAGCCTCGGAGCTTATGTCATAATTCCTGCTGTTCGTCGCCTCTCTCGGGTGATAGCAAGGGGTATTGCAGCAGCCTTGTCCAAGATAAGAACGCGGCCCGCACCTGGTTCCCATCTTTCTAGCTCCCCGCTATACGTAACAGAGGCGAAGCAAGCACATAGGTAAGTGTGATGCAAACAGATGTGAGTCATTTGAGGCTGTATTTTTGATATTTGGCTACTCTTTTGACCTGGCCAGCGCCGTAGTGGACCACGAGGACTCGGGGAAGCCCTCTTGCGATGCTACCCGAGAGATTGCATGGCAGTGGTAGCTACGACGTAGACCATGTTTGTTTTTCATACGGGGTTTTGTGGGAAGAGACCGACCACGTTATAAGACATAAGACACCACTAGCTAAAGTCCTAGCAAGTGCGGCACAGCTCAACCTGGGCCAGGGCAGCCGTGAGATCCGCTTAAGGCCGGTGATAACAGCCTATGCTTTGCATGTAAATAGGGATGGGTGGGTTGGCTGGCTGTGGATCTTCCGTGCGGCCCACTACGCCGGTACCGTTTTCAAGGACGGAGAAGGAGAAGAAAGTATGTCTGTGACGGCCGGACAACTATACTATGGTTCTCATCATCGGACAGGATTAGCTACGTAGGTCTATGAGCTGTGGAATCATCAGCTCGGGCTGTGGAATCATCAGCTCGGCCGAGTCGAGCTCGCGAGTAAGACTACAGGAGTCCAGTCCACGTGACTGCTTTCCTCGTATCCTTAGGTGATCGGCGGCTTGATCTGCCGAGTAGTGCGCCGTGCATGTATGTAATAGGGAATGGGGCGTGGGGGAAGGGAGATATGTAGATGCTCGAATACGAAGTAGGCAACTTTGTACGTGAGGAATATTCGCGAACATCAAAACCAAGCACAGTCCCGAAGCTAGGTATAGTTCGGCTCTTGGAGGCTGTTGGTATGACTGGTAGGCAGGCAGATCATGTTTCGATATTGCGTACTATAAGCCATCCATTGATACAATCAACGAACAAGGCAAGGGAAGCCGCAGGCCGCCCAGCAGGCTCTGAAGGAAAGAATGTGTGGTGCGTAGAACGTGTTAGAAGAGGCCACGGCTGCGGGGCGGGCGCACCTCCGACTCGGGGCCCCTTCCTGCCGACGATCATGACACGTTCTCGGCAACGAGACGCAAAGAGGGGTAAGGCAGGCGGGCGGGCGGACATCCAGGCAGGCTGGCAGACAAACAGGCAGGCAAGCAGGGCAAGGCAGGGCACTCGGGCAGACAGGTATGTAGTTACTACATGGCTTGTTGTTGAACCTTGGGGGGGGCATCAATATCATGCGGTATTTCTGGGCCCCGGGATGGAGCATTAGAAACATTTAACAAATCAGTCGCTCGCGACGGCGCTAACGCATAGACGACGACCCGCGCTCTATTCCGGGGAGAGGTGGGATCGTCGTCTCCGTCGCCGACACTCACTGGTTCATCAATCTTCTTCTTTTAGTGCCCTCTTCCCCTTTTCTCTTTTGATCTTCTTCTTTTCTCCTCGGGCGATCCTGCACGTGCTGAAAACTGCGGCGAAGGAAATAAGAAAGAACGCGATATGCCCTGCCACCAAACTCATTGCTGACTAGGCGCGCGCGCCCTACACACACGCGCGTGCCTGGGAAGATACTATGGATAGGAGAGGGTTGCCAGATTGGGAGGAATACAGATAGACGGGTTACCGCCTTGGGCACCACCATTCGGTACCGTAACGGAGCTGGTGGTTTTGCTTTGATGTTCATAGGTTGGATTGTCAATACTTATAGGGTCCCCCCTCAAAAATCGTCATGATCTCTCTGATCTATTAGTGTGCCTAATCACTACTACACATGTAAGTAGAGTGAACAAGAGCGTTTCTTCTGGGTTTTGATGCCCGAGATGCCTTCCCCAGATCCGTCAGCTTGCAATACAAACTTGCTTTCGTACTGGCTCCGAGTGTACTACTACGTGTTCGTGACTTCTTGACTTCTTGACGATACAAACAACTAGATATGTACCACATCACGCGCAGTGATGTGATTCCAAGTACTTCCACGAGTGAGATCAACTTGCTTCTGGCTTTCGCTAGCTGAAACGGCCATCCGCATACTCCCAGCCTTGGATTCGGTTCGGTTCTCGCGAATCTATTCGTCGAGCGCGCTGGAGACTTGCAGTTGGGGTATACGTACAAGGTAGGCAGGCTACTTAGTCACCCCGTCACTCTCCGATAGAGAGATAGGTATTATAATAATGCCTCAATAATAAGAGATCGACGTCAGGTCACTCGCTAGCCCCCTGCCGACGATCATCGCTAGGCTGTGTCTCATGTTGGCATAGAAACCTAGAAACCTCCATCTCCTACGTAGATTGCTTTTTCTGTACAGCAGCACTTTGGCGGTGAACCTGATTTTGCTACAGCCGGGTTTTGTCGCTTCGTAGTCACTCGATGACTTGAACCATAGAATTTGGAGGCTTCTATGTAATCATGCTTAATACCGTTGCATGTGGGTTTGCGGTAGGTTCGTTTTCCTCGTAGTCTTAGTCATCACATGGCGGCATACCTCCTTTGCTACGATAGTAAGAATGTAACTTCGTCTAAAATTAGGCCAAGCTTCGATGTTGGTGAAGAAACAGCTCGCTATATTATGGTACACACAGGGCTAAACGGCATACTGTGATCCCATATGTCCCAAGATAAGCAATATATATAATATACAAAGCGTGAATCATGATGAATCACGCTCAAATCTGGCCAAGACAGGACTTCAGAAAAGGTCCTATCACAACTTCATGCTGACCTCACTAACATGTATGTTACTTGACCAATGTGCTCCGCCCAGCTTGCTAGGAACAAGCCTGTTGGCATATGTCCGATATCAGAGGGTAACGTATAAGCTATAATTAGATGTGGTTATAAAGCCATCAGCAGGGGATGACGTTCGTTCCAATAAGTTGGCCAGACTTGTAGACCCGCGGCTTCTATTGGTATAAATATATAGTCATCGGCAATAACCGGGTGTGCTGGTAACTTTGAAACGCAACCCCCTACTATACGATACAGGCTGGAAGGTAATCCGACTCAATCAATGAAGCCCGACTAATACGACTCTATCGCCTACCTAATGGCAAGTATCTCCTGGAATGGGCTCCTATTGTTCTATTGTTCACGGAATATCCAATTTGAGTTTTCCCATGTTAATGAGTCTATCAGAAGGGCTTGACATGCTACAGCACATCATACGGCTTGAAAAGAGGCAACAACAGCATATTTCCAAGTCGTTGATAGTGAATCAACTGGGGACATATATCGGGAATAAGCAACCAATATCGTGATTCGAAATATTCGTAAGCTTGAACGAAGGTCTAGTATCCATAGGCACATCGTTTCAGATCGCATGAGCTAATCCGGAGACTCAGATCATTCAAAGTCAGAATTGTTGCTAATAGCGCGGACATATATATTTCTATGAGCTCTCGGGACTGACTGAACGTATGATCACCCTAAGATGGATTCAACGCACCGTAGCTATAACGTCAGCAACTACCTATTACCTATTCGTAGCGAAACCTGATAACCAATTTTCAAGGTGTTGAATTGACATGACCTAAAGGGGGTTATTCTGATTCTTATCTGGCATCCCTTTTAGCAGCCTTTGCGTGACATGAGTTACGGAAAGCCTTGATGGTATTCTAAATATTTGAACATTTACACCGAACGAATATCGTCCCACGCCCATCTATCGATCTTCATCATACTTTAGGACTATTGAACTCATGTCTCGCTGAGGGCCACATATAGGCCGACGGACTCTTTCCGGGCTCACGTGCTTGCTTGCTTGCTCTATTCGGGAAGACAAAGCCCAGAGAAACATGCATCCCAGGTTACGCGCTATCGACTACTACTCTTCCCTGGAGGAGCGCCGGACGAGAAGGCTTACACCCCGGGACGTCGCGGGTCCCACGGTGTTAGTGGCCGTCTGACATCTTCTTCATGGCCTGGCTGACGTTGGTCAGGCCGAAGGCGAGGATCTTCTCGGCGGCCTTCTCGGCGACTAGCATGGTGATAGCCATGGTGTTGCCCGTCGGCACGCTCGGGTTGATGGAGGCATCGACGACGAAGAGGTTGTCAGTACCGTAGACCCGCGTGTCGAGATCGACGACGGCGTTGCCGCCCTCGCGGCCGTCGTCGGTCCCGATGGGCGCCGACGCCACGACGTGGAGGCCCGACTTCATCCCCTGCAGGACATCGCCGGCCGTGGCGTTCGCGCCGCCCGGCCAGACGAAGGCCGCGCCGGGCTTGCGCGCATACGCCAGCATCATCTCGACGAAGGTGTCGGCGGCCTCCTTGTCGCCGTCCGTGCGCATCAGCGGGCTCTGGACGTACATGGTGGTGCCGTCGGCCGCGATGCCCAGCTCGCCCCGCGACGTCGCGCCTTTGGTCAGAAACATGACCATCTTGAGGAGGCCCGTCACGAAGCTGCGGAACTCCACCTGCACGTACCGTGTGATGCCGTCCGCGACGGGAGTGATGTCCGTCCACAGCTCCATGCGCACGTCGTTCTGCGGCAGGATGCCGATGCCGCGGGCGAAGTCGTCGACCATGTCCGCGGGCGGGTTGTTCAGCGTCGCCTCGGAGACGATCGGTAGTTCCGCCGCGTCGCCGGTGATGTTCCACGTCATGCCCCACAGCGGGTGGTCTTGGATCCTCTTTCCCACCGGGAGGTCGATCCAGGCTGACTTTTCGGGCAGCCTGACCAGGGTGTTACCCGAGGCGACGTTCTCGACCTGCTGGGAGGGGCCGATGCCCGAGTTGAACAGGATGCGAGGCGTGGACATGGCACCGGCGGCCATAATGACTTTGCCGCCGGGGTTGATGTTGATGGTTTCCCTGGCGCCGTTCACCTCAACCTCCACTCCCGTGATAGTCGAGTTGGTCCGCACGGCACGGATAACCTTGGTATTTAACTCCAGCTTGAAGTTGTCCAGGGCTTGGGCAAGGGGCAAATAGGTCCTGACCGGACCACCGCGAAGACCATTTACGACCTACCATGACCTGTTAGAAAATCCAAAATAGTAGAAACATAGCTAGTGCGACCTGGCTTACACCGCAGGGAGAACGCGAGAACATCATGTGTTTCTCATCCGGGTTTTCGATCGCGTTGATACTTGTCCATCCATTAGACTCGAAAGATTTCGAGGCGATGTCGTAGATAGTTCCATCGTAGTATTCCCCGTCAGCCGACGGGTACAAGGTCACCGGGTTCCGCTCATACAACCGCTCGGCCGCATCGGCAACATCGTCCCAATGCCAGCCCTCTGGGAAGTCGTCGAAGTCTCTCTGGGGGGGCCGTATGAAGATCATGCCGTTCACGGCGGTGCCGCCTCCGAGGATGCAGCCGGCCTGAGCGGCCGTGTCGGCGCAGAACGCGTTGGAGCCCGGTGTTTGGGGAATGAAGGTACGGAGCGCGGGGACGTCGAAGATCGTCACCGTGTCATTCCACGGCATGGTAACATCACCACCGCTAGCGAACAAGGATGCCTTGCCGCGCTCGAGCAGCAGCACGGAGGCGCCCGACTCGGCAATGCGCTCGGCGGCGACGATACCGGCTGCGCCGGCACCGGCAACGATATAATCGTAAGTCACGTTTCGGACAGGGGCCTCCGGAAACGTGCCGTTGCCACCTCCGGGTGGAGACGGCACAGTCGGAGCATCGACAGCCATGGCAGCCCAGTCGGAAAATTTGGCGGAGGCGGCAGCCT
Organism: Diatrype stigma; assembly: GCA_022225965.2. Lineage (NCBI taxonomy): Eukaryota > Fungi > Ascomycota > Sordariomycetes > Xylariales > Diatrypaceae > Diatrype > Diatrype stigma. Next base: position 75,840 of record JAKJXP020000132.1, on the reverse strand, counting down.
CGTTGTCGGCGCTGAACCTGCCGAAGTTGTCATGGTAGCTTAGTATAGAGGAGGGTCTCGAAGGGTCATCGACGGAATTGGTCGACATGACCCAGGCGAGAACGGGATCGGGGTCCGAGCCGTCGAAGGTCAGGCCATCCACGACACAGTTCTGGCACAGGAAGGTGTACGAGAACCCATTGGAGTTCGCGAACGTCCCCGCGGGGATCGGCTTAAGGACCGCATCACCTTCGAACAGCGGGGGCGACACGTACTCGGTGGCCTGCCGCAGCGAGGCGGTGACATTCTCGCCGTTGGGGTAGGCGACGAGCAGGAGGCTGTGGACCATCGGGCCGCCGAAGGACACGCCGACCCACCCCTCCGATCCGGTGCCGGTGATCTGGCCGATGAAGTCCGTGCCGAACGTCTCGGGCAGCGCGAGACCGAAGGTGTAAGCGCCCTCGTTCTTCACGATCTGCTGGAAGGTGATGCCGGTGTTGGGATCTGTGTACTCGGCCGTCTGGGCGGCGCCCGCGCCCGCTAGGGCGAGAGCTCCGATCGCGGCGGATACAAAGACAGAGCCCTCCATCGTTGACCCCGAGAGAAGAGGAAGAAAAGAAGTGACGAGGGAAAGGTGTAACCCAAAGACAGGAATGATAACGGCATACCAATACAGTAAGGAGAGGAGACCGTCCCGATCGGGCCGGGATGTATGATTTCTTACTAGAGAAGGCAACCAAGAAGAAGAGCATTGTCATCATATATACGTAGGAGCAACTGCCAAGTGCCGGGTAGAGCGCCCGGGGCGAGGCCCATCATTCACCGTCATCCTTGATATGTATGTAATACGGGTCAATGTTTGCAAAGGGATTTTCCTGTACCGTACTTGTGTGTGTGTGCTGTACGGCCAGCGGAAAGGGGTTGATGTTGGCCTCAAGCCATTCTGGTACAAGCCCTGGGCACTATACCTACCTACTCTAATCGTTTTTTTCCTTTGCTGACAACCTCGCAGTACGCATACTCGGGCCAAGCCCGATGTTCGGGTGTTCAAATCCTGTATCTCATGATGTGCAAGGGGCTTTCCGATTGGGAAGAACGAATGGCAGGTCTTGAGGCTTGCCTAGACTGGAAACAAAACAAATGGTTGATGTTATGCATGCAACATCGGTGAGATTCCATCCCGTTCAATATACAGGCGAGAAGACCAATGCTCCCATCTCCAATTCGTTGGTAGTCTCGGAAGGCCTGGGCTACCTGTAGATGCCACAATGGATTCCGGATTCCGGCACAGGACCGATACAAGTCCGCGATAAATCTGCTTTGTAAAAACACTTCATAGTGTGTTAGTTGTGATATCGAAGGTAATCACAAGCTTGGCCTGTAAGACGTGTTTTGAGGCTGTTCCGTACCGACGTAAGACGGACATGAATATTACCCCGGGATTTGCTGTCAAAATATAGTCGTCCTCGGGCTTCTTCCACGTGCTGGTCAACCCCAGATATGCACCCCTCACTCTCCTTCCTTACTAGGGAGGCGGGCCCTGGTAGCTAAGCACTTAGCAATTGATGAATAATACCCGAGGAATAGTTAATCAGGTACGTAGTTGGGCAGTTATGTGAAGTCTATACGATTGAAAGGTTACTCCGGCGAGCATCACCTGACCCATTTACTGTGTGTGTTCGATCTAACGCATTGATCGTGATTGATATGATGGAATCAGCCTGCGCGAGTACTCAGGGGTATGAATATCGCCCACCTGATTTTCATTGGTTTATACTGCGTCTTGACAAATATACATGAATCTGGCTCTTCTGCTACAACGACCATTATGATTGGCTGGCAAGACTTGGATATTCCCAAAAAGTGTCCATTATACCCTGAAATAAAATCTGTGAGAAACCTACCTATCAAAATCATACGAGGCTTCTTATGTTGAAGATCGACCAAGGATTCATCATCATCTTCATCGGCGTGAGAAGATTTTGTTGACATCAGATATTGCGATATGTGAAATGCTTTCAAAGTGTACTGACATGGTCTCTTGTAGCTTGATTACGTGCCGTTACCTTCTCTTGCAAAGAGGCCAACAGGGGCAAACCCCTCTTAGTCTTCTTCCCTTAACTTGCAGATATTACAATAATTTGATTTGGTGACTGGTAAGTAGGATTCGTTCGTTTGGCACTTTAATTCGTACGGACGCCTCGTCAACAGTCTAGCATCGTGACAAGTCGAAGCTTGTTGCGGCGAAAAGGGGCAGAAAAGAAAGAGTTGACAAACAACTTGAGTAAACTTTTGGTATCAAATAATAACCCGTCGGAAGAATATTGATTTTAGTTAAGAAGAAATATTGGTGTTAATGCTAGTAGTGGCAGCTGCAAACTGGGATCCTGCAGACGTAGCAACCGGGCTTTTTATATTGTAGTCTATAATACACCAATGCGTTTTATGTAGAAGGCATTGCCGAAAGTAACAGTTAGACCCAATAGATAGTCGCCGAGGGACCTAAGGTAGGCAGACCATCAGACCATCGCGATTAGATCTATAGCGAGACACTACCCTATCCTACGCAGCCAAACAGCTAGATTATATTTTTACGCACTAGGGGCAGAGCCGTAATCACTAGGGGGCAGAACCGTGATAGGGTGCCTGACCCGCCAGCTCGCCGTGGGGTCCGGCTCTCCGTCCCTGGTCACGGGCCAGGCCACCAGGACAGGCTTCCGGGAGAACTTGTGGCGGAGTCGGACTACGGCGCCCCCGCCCCCGCCCCCGTCCTCGTCCTCGTCGTCCTCGATCCCGTCGTCGACCGTGAGCCGGCGGTCGCGCCTCGACCACGTACGGAAGTACAGCTCGGACTTCCGGACGGCGGCCAACGTCTTGATCTCGGGCATGGCGAACTCCTCGAGCCCCGTGTGGCGCAGCAGCTTCGATAACGGTTGTGGCCGTGGCTGTGGCTGCTTCCGCAGCTGCTTCTGCAGCACCTCAGCCTCTTCTTCTTCGTCTTCGTCTCCCCTGTCTTCAACTTTCAAAGACGCGTTCCAGCGGACATTTGGTCCCTTGGGTGCGAGGCGCAACATCCACCATTTCAACCAGTCCTTGGAAACTTGCCCCGGGGGACCGTTGCGAATGGCCTTGGTGGCCCCCAACAGCCAATCTGGCGCCGCCAATGTATCCGGGCCCAGCGTTATCATCGACGCCGCGGGCCCTTCTAGTATCTTCTCCGCTTTCTTTGGGCCTACGCCGTACGCTTCCGCTTCCTCTTTCGCCTCGTCGTCAGTGCTGTCGAACCTGTCGATCCACAAGCTGGTGTGCAGCGGCCGCGCCACCCGCAGCGCCGCCTCCCATCCGGCGCGCATGGCGGGAACGACGCCAACGGTGGTATAACTGGAGCCGGCGACGCTGAGGCGGCCCTGGAACGCGGCGGCCAGTTGGAAGTGCGCCTCCTCCATGCGGTCCCGGTGGCCCACAAAGTGCTGCGGCAGGCAGTCGCGGCAGAGCTTGGTGCGCGCCTGGGCCGGCTCGCCCGGGTGGATTCCCAGGTGCTTGTACACGACGCTCTTGGCCATCTCGATGCCCGCCGCTTCATCGGGGAAACAGGCCCACCCGTCCCAGTGGTGGCCACCGAGCATGACAGTCAACTTGGTGCCAGGCGGCGATGGGGATGGGGATGGAGATTCCTCCTCCCGGTGCTTGTGGTTTGGATTTGCGGCGGGGCTGGTGGGGTCCAGGTCCGAGTCGAAGAGCACACCGAGAGCGCCCTCGTCGTTGTCCGGTGCCGAGTCCGGGACGAGGTACCCGAACCCGTGGTTTTCCGCCAACAGGTCACGCCCGGGGTACCACAAGTTGACCACCATGATGGTGACGGCATGGGTCTCGGCCAGGGCGGACAGGAGAGGAACATCGTCATGCTGCACGAGCCCAGCGAGGTGTTTGGAAAAGATCGTGCTGATCACGTGGTCGAACTGAGCGGGTTTGTCTTCTGCCGTTTTGGCTGTAGCGACCTATTCAAGTTATACGGTTAATCACGACTCTTGTCTTTTTCAATTGGGGGTGGGGGAAGGGTGGTATGATGTGAAATATAGATAAATAAGAAACATTCAAAATAGAATAAGCGACTATAGTACCAAAGAACTTACCATAACATGATCGTCCTTATAGTCAAGCGAAGTAACAGGCTCCCCGCGGCGGATCGTGATGTTCGGGCGCTTTTCGAGATCGCGCACGAGAGCGCGCACGAGGGTGCCGAGCCCGTCCTCGAAGGCGAGCAGGCTCCATCCGTCGTCGACAGCGCCCTCGGCCAGGCGCACGATCTCTGTCGCATTGTCGCTGAGGCCCTCCCCGCCGTCCATCAGCTCGTACAGGAGGAACAGGTCCTTGCGCGGCATCCAGACCTGGCCCGGGGGCCGGGGCGCCACGGTCCCGTACCAGAGCCGGTCGAAGATGGTGTGGCGCGCGCTGAGGCGCCACACGTCCCCGCCGTAGATGCCGTGCAGCATGGCCGACACGAGGTTGTGCACGGGCTTGTCGTTCCGGGGCTCGTCGCCGCCGCCGAAGGCCCGCGTCAGGAAGGCGCCCACGCTCTCATCCTCGGCCGCGGCGATCGTCCGCCCCTGCAAAGCGAGTAGGCCCGCCAGATCATTATCTGCGGCGGACATAGCGTTCATCTTGCCCCTGCTGCTCAAATCCATATAGCGGACGCCCATGGGAATGAGGCCCTCCCACAGAGGCTCCTTCTCCGGGTTCACGAGGGCGTCCCACACTACGCGCGCACCCTCGAGGCCGGACGACGGCAGTTTCACGAGGTGGTCCGGGTAGAAGATATAGCGGTTGTTGGGGCCGGTGGGGTGGCGTATCTTGTCTTGGAGGTTGAGGGAGGCGATCTAAGTGAAAAACACACGGAGAGAACATGTTATTATTCATTTTGTTGCTTGCATATCCCACGCACACACTGTTATGTTCTGACTGACTTACAAGCCGACCGACTAGCCGGCTGCTTGCCTGACTGACCGACTAGCCGGCTGCTTGCCTGACTGACCGGCGGACAGGCAAATTGAACAGGGCTATCAGTGACGGTTCCCCGTTCACTTATTCATGCATGTATTGATTCACTCGTTCATTTATTTACTCACCACATCATACAGCACCAGATCATCGTACCGGTGGGACTTCGCCCCAGTCCTTAGCATGCGCGGACCTTGCTGCAGCAGGACGTCCCCAGCACCGTCTTCAACAGAGCCACCGTCAGCGCTAGGGGCCGCCGCCGGGACGGGGGCGGAGTCGATCCAGCCGCCAAGGCGGTCGCTGGCCTCGTACAGCGTGACGTGGACGTCGGGCCCGGCGTAGCGCGCGAGGTAGTGGGCCGTGGTCAGGCCGGTGATGCCGCCGCCGAGGACGGCGATCCGCTTCGGCTGCTTCGAGTTCCGCGGCTGCGGCTGCGGCTGTCCCTGCCCCTGCTTCTTCGTCGTCGGGGGAGGTTTTTTGCCCTTGTCATGACGGGCAACACCCCATGTCTTGTGAGGGTCGGTGCTAGGCTTTGTCGTCTTCGTGGTCGTGCTCGCATGCCGCTTCGCTGGCACGGCGTGGCGGTCTTTCGGCGCTCGTAGCAGGCTCCTGTTGTTTTGATCTGTGGAAAGAGGGGAGGATGAAGCAAATGATGGCGCTGGTGATGATGTCAGTGTGGGAGGGGATGGCCTCGTCACCACACGTAGACAGCTCAAGCTCCGACCATTGACCCGATTGCTGCCGCTGCAATGCCGCCCATTGTGATAAACCCGTCTCAACAGAGCGATAAACGCATCTTCGGGCACTCGGGGAATCATAACTTGTGCTCAATGGCTCGCTATGCTACAGAGTTTGGAGGCGTTACGTTTCGGGTGGCATGGCGGGTTTATTGTTGAAGTGGGGAATGGGAAGTTCGGTGTTGGTGGAACGTCTCAGACCGAAACTATTTTATCACCATAGCCCAGTGGGCAGCTACCCGGGCGCCCCTTCCTCAGCCCACCCACCCCTTTAACTCGCCACCCCCCTTTGAACCTTCGGGTCGCCTGCTTCCTTCTTATTATTTTGTCATCCGCTGAATCATCTCATAGAATTGCAGTTCACCGTTGAAGACATCAGAGATTTGGTCTGTAGTATTGACAAATCACAAGAATGCATTTGGGTATATATTATCATATCATGCGCGCTGAACGAAGTCCTAGACTTTTTCTTTCCATATAACCATAAACACCTGAATGCTCTAACCATGTGCCCAAGACGCCGGTGTGGAAGAAAAAAACAACCCGGATCTCGAGTTCACATACTAGAGCCGGGTCTCTCCCACCTCGGCCATAATATACATGTGTCGCTGCTAATCCTCATTATGTCCCTGGAGGGTACACATACCCGACCATCCATATCCATGCCACCCGCTGGTATCGCCCTTGCCGCTGTTCGGTTTGCCAAGACTTGCGAATTTTCAAATATGAATATTTGGCAGATGTTTCCATGTACCTATCCCGAACCTCCGAGAGCTGCGGTGATCTATGCAATGCCCTCATCCATCGAGTTAGGCTGCAGCGCCTCGCTGTTCTCTGTGCCAGGGACAACAAGTTCCTCTGGGCTGCTGTCCACGAATCTCCGTTCGCTGACGTGCTCCTTTGGTCCGTCGGCTGTCCAAACTTTATCCTGGAAAACCCCCTTCTGCCCCTCCTCGTGCTTGTACGCGCAGAACCGGTTAGTGCATGGCTTGTACTTGCACAATGTTTGCAAGTGCGTAAATTTGCATCCCTCTACCGCACAGTCGCCTCCGTTCCGGCAAATGGGCATCTCGGGATGCTTGAACGGGCACTTCGGGTTGGTGCAGTTCGGGAAAAACTTGCAGTCTTGCTCGTTCTGATGCGCGCGCTTTGTCGCTGGCGAGGGGTGACGACCGACGCACTTATGGTTCTTGCACGCTGCCCCGTAAGAACACACGTCATTGAGATCAATTGTGACGCCAGGCGGTGCAGCAGGAGACTGATGAGCAAATTTGCAGTCCTTCATCGTGCAAGCCAAGTTATACTTGCAAATTACCGATTCGGGGTTTGGCGGATCGCGCTTAGACTGTGACATCTCGACATCTTCGCCGTCGCCGTTGGCCCCATTCGAATTCGCTGTGTCGTTATGGTGCGGTCTGAAACCGTTCGCATGATGGCCACCCCGCCTGAAGTTGTTTCCTCGAGAGTTTTGCACGCGGTCGAACAATGATCTTCCATGACCCCGGTTGTTGCCGCCTGTGTTTTGCTGCGTCAACTGTTGCTGTAAGGCTGCCATCATCTGATTCTGCTGCTGGAGCAGGCTGAATATCTGCTCTTGGCTACCGGGTTGCATCATCCAGTTCATGTCGTTCATTCCGTTCATTCCAGGAGCGCCGGGCATTCCACCCATTCCTTGTGTTTGAGCCATGTTATTCAGGCCGTGAACGATGCCCGAAGCACGGTTGTTCGTCGCCCGGTTGTTGAGACGGCCTCCAGATCCTCGTGGGCCGGTTGGCGGTGCGCGGTTATGCGCATTTATTCTCTCGTTGCCGGTTGAACCGCGTACGCGATGTAGAACGGAATCATTACTTCTGTCCATCGCCTTCGCCATTTGACCGAACAGGCGTTTTTCCCGCCCTCCTCCACGCGCATTTCCATTCCTCATTGACCGGGGTCCCGTTGGGCTATAGAAGGTTAGTTGCATTCAGATAGTCTAAGAAGGTTGTGCACATACGCATTCAGTTCAGCAGCAGGATCGTTTGTAATGCTCATTTCCGTATCTTGTTCCATCGCTGTAGCACCATCTTGAGATGGTTCGTCAGCCGGATTCGACGGTGCACCACCATTAGCACCAGATTGGCCGCCGAAAGCGTCGATCTGCTCGAAGAGCCATTTAGCGAATTCTCGGACATCGGGATCGTCAGGGCTAAGGTTCAGGACGTCGGCGGCGAGCTCAGAAGCAAGTTGATCTTGGCTCTTCCGGTTGACAAGCATGAGTATAATATACTCGGAAAGCGCGCTAGCCTCGGCGGCCTCGGTAGCCCATCCGACCTCGACAAGTTTTGGGTGGATGGCCGTGTTGAGGGCCTCAGCCAAGGGTGTATTCAGAGCGATTTCGACAGCCATCGTGACTTAAGAGGCAAGGGCGGTCTTATTGATGGAGTTACGTCGCAAAGGGGGGTTGGGTGATTGAGCGCGCGTGGGCTCGTCAAAGGAACCGAATAAGGCGCGGACTCTGAAAGGAATTGGGGGTGTCGCGTGAACTCTGATCGGATCGGCTGCAGGTGTGGCAAACACTGTTGAATCGGAAAGCTGTGGTTCAAGGCAAGATAAGATAAATCTGGGGCAATAGTAGTAATCGCCCAACTCTTCTGGTATCAGGCAGGCCGTCAGTGGAAAGATAGCCGTAACGGTGGTGGGCGAGATGTTACGGGAAGAGAAAAGAATGACGTTCTGGGGAAGGTTAAAGATGGAAGATTGTGATGCAAGAGCAAGAGCAAGAGCCTCTCCCATCGAGCTTTCTCCCCCGGTTCCCAGTTTCCTCCTTCCAATTGTTCTCTGTCACGTGATATGATTGCCTAAGCATCTGCCCCGCTTCACTAGGTCGCTTAGCTCATTCGTCTTCTTCCAGCCTCTTCCAGCCTGCCCAGCCTCTCTCCAGCCACACAGTCAATTGACAAATAGGAGTGAATGATGTGTTAGTCTATTGCTCTTGTTGTTCTAACAAGGTCTTCCCCTTTTTCATCTCTGTGGGTAGCATGCCCGTTCATCGGTGTCAATATGCACTCGGTGCAAACTTGCAATTAATTCCTCTATGGGCGAAACTCTTATGCCAGAATTTATCGATACTACGAAGTAACTGGAAGAACTGGCTTAGCTTTGAATACGCTAGCTTTGAATAAGCAACTATTTCGTGGAGTCTCGTGACGCCGATGATGGGTTCATGGAGGTCCCGGCCGTTCTGTGCTTCCTAGACGCCACAGACAATTGCGGGAAGATAACAAGTACTGTTGAAGGAAATGGCATGCACCAGTCTGTCCAGGCAGTTACTTCCAAGCAATGATTATTATTAACCCTGAGATTGCTCCCGGGATTTGGAGGCTCGAGCTACCTCCATACAAGGTTGTTCAAACCCCTTCCTGACCCGTGTAGACAGCGACATGCAGGCCGCCAGCATACGGAACCGTTGTCCCCTTGAATCCATTCTTGGAGTCGCTCAGATATGCCATCAAGTCTCGATACCCTGGCTTGCCGGCAATAACATTGTCGGCCACAACCAGTGCGCCGATCTTCATATGCGGTTGTACCAAACGAAGCGTTGGTAGAGCCAACGGAGTCCAAACTGCCCTCGATGTCAGTCCCGTAGGAGCAAAGCTGCCCTGTTCGTTCAAGATAATACGCACTATCTAGGAGAAGGAAGTCAACCTGTTTCGGAAGGTCTGTCTTCAGCGTTTCTCGCAAATCTCCCTCCCTAAGCTCAATCCATTTCTCCACCTCGTCGCCGGCGCGTCCCCAATGCTGTCGAGCTCTGGCCGCCTTCGTGCGCTCGTTCTCTGTCGCGATTACTTTGCCTTCGGCATTTTGCAAGGCGGCGTTCTGTCCTACTGCCAGGGCAAGGTAGATCGTACTGACGCCGAATGAGGTCCCGGCTTCAACTACGAACCTTGAGCCGTTGGCTCGTAGCAGGAGATATACGAGGGTGCATTTGTCAGGGTCCAGAGCCACGAACCTATCCAAGGCGACGGAGGTATCTTGGTCATCTGTACTGACATACGGGGGCTCGGTCAAGGCTTGCACGTGTAGGTCATGGAGAAGCTGGAGGGTGGTGGCAGAGGCTATCACGGAGTCCAGAGCCGTGTCGATGATGGTAAGATCAGGCATAGTGTAGTGAAGCTTCCGTTACAAAGTTGCCAATATGATAGAGGCTACCACATAAATCCTACGAACAACCAGGAGCTAAGCCGGTTATATAGTGAATTCCGTCCGCACTACAAGAGAAGACGGCCTCGTGCTGCCCACGCGAGTCAAGAACATTGCGTCAGCGTTAGTTGCTACCATTCTTACATCTCCTCGGAGCTCAGTCACGCAAGCCAATCGAAGTCATAACCTGTCCGATTGTCGGGATGAGTTGTGAGTCAAAGGCAGTACTATGCAGGACTATCATTTGGCCGGTGAGATCTGGCGCGGGGAAATTACGTAGAGAGGGTTGGTACTAATTCCTGAGCGAATCCCGAGACTAGACAGCTCGGACAGCTCGTCGGAATCTAAACATGTCTGCAGGATCTGGTACGTCAAGGACCGATCGAGTAAGAGCTTGGTTGATAGGCCATGCTTGCTGGCACAATGCTGCGCCTAGTCTAGAAGAACATGCAAAGGGGCAGTTGCCCTTAGTAAGTAGCCCATCCCAGACTACAGTAGTTGATTATCGGCTGAACTATGACAATCAATCACCGCAAATACAACACCGCAAATACAAGTCGAGCTATTGCTAGCAACGGTCCTCCCCTATCATTTACCTTCTCAGGCTGATATCGTTCCTTGACCAGATGGCGAGCCCCCTGGCATAGGTACCAGACTCAAGCGCCCCATTCACCGAGATCATAGTCACAAGTCACCACTATCATAGACCACCTCGCCACCAACCACAGTAAGGATAGACCGTATCCTCCGCAGCTCTTCATCGGGTACTTCGAAGTAATCGTCACTCAGGACGACAACATCTCCGAGGCGGCCGACCTCGAGGGAGCCCAGCAGGTGCTCGTCCGGGCCCCCGAGGAACCACTGGTTCGCGCTCGTGTACAGCCGAAGGGCCTCCTCGCGACTGATCTGCTGGTCTGGATTGATCACTTCGCCCAGGGCGTTCTTGCCCGTGGTGGCGTAATATATGTGCACCCACGGGTTGAGGGGCGCAATCTGCATGCCATCGCCGCCCATGCCAGTCGGTATGCCACTCGCCAGGATGTCCCTGAAAGGAGGCCCGGCCTGCGGTCCCGTGCCCGCAAGGTACTGCCAGCCGGACAGGTTGACGCCGCCGCCCAGCCTCTTCAGCCGCTCGAGGTACTCCGGCGTAATGAGCGGGACGTGGGCGATGACCCACCGCAGGTCCGCGATGCTCTGCTCCGCGTCCACGGCCTCGAACGCCTGGATCTGGGTCTGGTAGTCGGCACCGGTCAGGGAGTGGACCTCGAGGCGCCAGCCGGCGCGCGCGATGCGCCGCGCCGCCGCCTCGAACACGGGCCCGCCGGCGTAGTCGGCCGTCGCGAACTCGCCGATGCCGCCCGTGCGCACCATGTCGCCGCCGAAAAACCGGAACGCGTTGAGCAGCCGCTGCTGCACGGTCGGCACCTCGACCGTGTCGTCCATGTGCAGGAAGTTGATCCGGAGCCGCACGATCCCGCCCCCGTCGTCGTACACCGACAGCCACGGCAGGTGCATGGCGTAGAGGTCCTCGTTCGCCGCCCCGTCCCCGGACGTCCCGGTCGCGGGGAACGCCCCCTGGTCGAGGTGCGTGGTCACGCCCATCGCTGCCGCATACGCCATCGCGTCGCGCACTCCGCGCTTGCGGTCCTCGAACGCCAGCTGCTGTCGCAGCGCCAGCAGCGCTTTCCCGTTCTCGTCGCCGGACGCGATCGCGCCGTCGTCTCCTATCGCCGGTGGTTGGTCCAGGGACTCGAAGAACGCTTTGCCCCGGCTGTTGGTTGCAGCTGCCCCGGCGAACCCGTACGATACGAACACTGGGTGATCTGGCAGCGCTTCGTCAAGTTCGGCCAAGGTGGGTAGGCGGGTCTCGTTGAACTGGTTGGGATGGAAGCCGCCAATGGTGGTGATGAAACTGCCAGTCGGCACGGTGCTGGCCCTCGATCGGTAAGTGTCCTGCACGTCGGCGATGGAGTATGCGTTCTCCAACGGTGTGTGGTAGCCTGGCCGGTTACCTAACAGGACAATATGATTGTGGCAATCGATGAGGCCCGGGACTGCAACTCGGCCCTTTAGGTCAATCGTAGTCGGAACTTTATTGAAGTTTGCAAGTGCATCTTCTTCGCTCTCTCCCACGTAGACTACGTGGCCGCTCTTTATGGCCACTACCGAGACCACATTGTCGTCGGTGTCCATTGTGTGGACTTGTCCATTCTTAAGAATGAGATTCCCTTGGAGTGCGCCATCTTGCACCCGTCGGGCGCTATGCAGATTTCCATGTCTATGGCCGTTGACTAACCCGTTTATGAAGAGGAGAGTCAGGATGGATAAAGTGGCATATAGCCAGATGAGCTTGGATGGATAGACGGAGTTATTCTGCATTGCAATTACTTGGGACTGGGAGCTAGTAGAGCTACGACTTCCATTTGGTTTAGTAACTACCTCACAAATGAGATAAAAGAGACGTCGTGGTGTGTTTGTGTTTCCTAGGCTATATAAGTAAGTATATATTAGGTTCTTCTGCCAAGCTGTCAATTCCCCTTCTCAGTTAGAGAGGGCAATGTTACATTCCGTGATTGTCAGCAAATTGTAAGCTTTACGGCCCAGTTCTTATGTCTGCATGATTGGTCCTTGATCTCATAATTTAGAAGTGATTTGCCTATTCTGTATATAACATCGAAGTTCCCTCTGTTAATACATAGGTGAATATAAATACTGGACGCCCGTGTCGAGTAACGATGCTCGTCTATATTGCGAGGGTATATATTCACCTCAGCAAACATTCAGATACACCAAGTAAACAATCAGTCCCTTACTTCAGCAGGATTGCAGTGTTTTCTGTATTGCTACGTGAACTAAGATGCCATCTAGAACCGTTCACCAGCCTCCTTACATTCGTTGATTTAACAAAGCAGTTGTATTAGCAGTAAGGTACACATAACCCATGGGCAGTTTGAATATGGAGAATGCTTCTCGGCGGAAGCCTGCTTAAGATATCCGTGTAGGAATCATGATGAACATATTATGCCAGAGTTGGAGGTCCAAGCTTTACGGCTACAGGACCTACCAATATATATATTTAGCAGACCAATCTTCTTAACAATTCAAAGCCAGGTTAATGCAGTGGTAGCACATCACAACAGAAAGGCCAAGAGCAATAACGGTCAGTTACATACGAAGAGTCTACGAAACGATTCTGTGTAATGTTTCCTGAACCCTAACGGAACTTTCGAGACGGGCCTGTGACACCTTTGTCAGAAGTTAGCACAATAGGATACTATGCTGGTTACGCAGACCCAGGCTCATACCATTTCCACGATCAAGCAGAAGTCCGCACATACCCTTAAGTAGCTAATAGGGGTATGCGTGCAGATCATCCTGGTAGGCATCATCCAGGTCATTGGGCTTGGTACTTCAAGAAGCAGTCTTCTAGTGAATAAGTAAATAGTCATCCTCTAAAGATGGCGGCCTGGGAGTTGGCCCAATTCTTGCCTGCAAAAACACGATTATGCTGAAGCCCGCAAAGACGGTGCCCCCTATCCGTGCTCTACCTCGTGGACCTTATCCGCGAAGCTGGCTTCCCTGCAGGTGTAGTCAATATCATTGATGCCTATACAGGGACTGCCGGAAAAGGTCCCAATCCATCACCGGGGCATCGACAAGATAGTCTTTGCCAACTCGACCACTACGGAGAAGAACCGTCTGAAGAGTGGTGTAGACCCAAACACCACGCCCCAGGCTGGTGGGTGTGTTTTCAGACGCAGGCGTCGAGCAACACGAGCCAGGACTGTACGTCGATTGCTTGTAATTTGATTCAGGAGTTCGTCTACGACGTGTTCATCGCCTAATTTCGACCGGTTAATATAGGCGACTAGCAACATCAACGGAGACCCCTTCGCCCCGGTACGTTCTACGACCCCTAAGCCACATAAGGGCAAGTTGAAAGTGGCGTTCGGGCCCTGCGTCGTCGTGCTTTCAAGACGGAAAAGGAAGTGGTCGTGATGACCAGCGATCCCACGTACGCATTGGGGGCGGCCGTCTTTAGCCAGAGCCTCGAGCTCTCCCCTGGAGTCGCGGCACAAATCGAGGCTGGGCCGTGCGGAACAACCCCTCCCAAGATTGGGGATGCCATTTGGTGGCTACAAGCAGAGCGGCATCGGCAGCGAGCTCGGTGAGGATGGCCTGGCCGCGTATACGCAGACCAAAGTCATCTACGTCAATACTCGGACTAGGTTGCCAGGACGGCTATTACCTAGACTCTTGTAGTAACGAATCCAAATGGTCGAATAGAGGGGTAGCCTAAGCTTGTGATCTAGTGATCTAGGGATTCTGGGGCAATGTCACCTTAGGTAACGCCATCTTCATTCGCCTCGCCTGCAATGATGGCGGCTGTTCGTATGCTTTACCGATTATACGGGATCATCGGATGTTTTTGTTTTGTAGAGTTCGGGAAAGGAATATGTGTGACGCTATATGCCATCATAGGGTATCCTGGCACCTAGTTAGCGACTCAGAGCTACGAGCAGGTAGCGGAAGTCTTGAGGCATGTGCCGTTATGCTTCTTGAAACCAACGAGGTAGCAATGTGACTACGGGCTGTACGGGTAATCTGGGATGCATGATCCAGCCGTTCGTAACAGTATTGCCAAGTTTCTGCCGGCTCTACGACCATCACCACACAGCTTCTTGCATGTCTTGTGCGAGCTAGGTAGTAATCCCTTCGCACTCCGGCACTTCACATGGCGTGTCCAGGCGCGTGTCTTCGCCTCACGTTGCGCTTCAACGCTAGTCCTTTGCCCAGCTTTGGGGTTCCAACGGTGGGAATCCGTGGGATGAACGATAAAATAAGCGTAGGTTAGTTCCTACAGTAGCGCTGCATAGGTAGTAAGCGGGGGTTAAGCAGGGGTTAAGCAGGGAATGGCCTTTATCCGTCATGTCCAATGCTGTGGTCTAACTTTAGCATTTTCGGCACAGGAATGGGATGCTCTTGAAGGGGCATCCGGAGTAAGCGCTATCCCAAGGCAAGAGACTGTACATTGCTAGTCAATCTTAGCCATCAAGTTTGCAGGAAACGAAGTGGAATATATCTTATTGCCCCCTCAATGTTAAGATCGGTAGTAGTAAGGACTATGTGTGGTAGTAAGAAAGCCAAGACTCAATTAAGCCTGGAAATGCTGGAGAACGTCGTAAGATGACGCGCTTTCTTGGACCTTGAAAGCTTACTAGAAGACGTTCGATTTTCCATGCAAGGGCAGAAGGATGATGAGAAACTGGAGGTACCTACTAAGTAAGTAGGTAATCAGTCCTGTCAGTGAGTGTCCAGTAATCTGCCTATCTCGGGTTCTCGGCTGCCGCCAGGTGATTTGAGGCAGGTGTAATTCACGTGCATAAGGCACAGTTGATTGCACTCGGCGATCCCTGCGTCCAATTTTACCAGCTGCCACCCCCACTCCTCCATGCAGGTGGTCGGCAACCCGCAACAGCCAACAGCGAGCTAAAAGAAGAACGAAAATAACATCGTGGTGACAGCGCCTGGGAAGATGATGGTCTTCGGCCCCGATCTCTCTCAGCTTAACATGTTAAAGTAGCAGTCCGAGGTCGTACGTGCCGGTGCGACTATATACCTAGGTACCTAGTATGTACTGTAGTTGGGTGCGGAGTTCTGCGAGTAACTATAGCGAGAGAGACATCACCGCTATCTCGAACCAGCTACATCCGAAAATGAGATCTAGGATACACCTGCCCACGTACAATAAACCGTACATACATCCATACATGTCTATTTCCAACTTACCTGTGGACGCTGGACATTTAGGTAGGTACATACCTACTACCTAGTTCTCAGAGAACTAAAAGAGGCACGCTCTTGCTACATGCGGGCAACTGGTCCCGCCCAGCTTAATCAGTGTTTTCGAGCAACGAATCCTACGTAATTGTGGAACCCACAGATATCCAGGTAATCCCTTTCTGTGCCTTTACTTATTATAGATCATAGATCATAGATCCTATACCGTAGATGACCAGATTACCTACAACAAAATAGTCCGGGCTCCAAGTAACGTTGCGATGCCAGTTCTGCAAGATCTGAGAAGTTCCCGATAGTTAACACCTTCATACCGTTATCAGCCTTTGCCCGGATGCTACGGTGTGGGGGATTGATTGATTCACAGCACTGAGCAAGCACTGAGCAAGCACTGAGCACACCAACTGCGAACTACGTATGTATGCGCCCAGCAGATCGTCACTTGGAATTCCCAGTCTGGCTAGCCAACCCAGTTACCGACAACTGCAGTCAACAGCCTACTTCCCCACTCATTATGTACGACTCCTGGTCAGTTGTGAGCCAACCCTGGCTTCGACCCCGGTCATTGTGTTGAGGCGATGACAGTGCAAGCGTGTAGCTTGTTGACCCCAGACCGGTTTGTATAAGTACCCAAGTGCCAGGCGCCGAAGTTGCACTCACTCTCCCGCTTCTTGGATCAGGCCTGTCGTTCATTCTTTTATCTTCCTTGTGCCTGTGATACCCTATCGGCCACCCGCTGGTTTCGTAAGTCATCCTGTCCGCACCGGCAAGCCATCCACACTATGACGAGACTTTCTTCCTGTGGCAGAATGCTTTCTGCATTCTTTCTGCTTTCTGCTACGCCCGCGCTCGCACTCTGGCCCGCCCCCGAGAAGGTCAGCACCGGCGAACACACCCTGTGGTTACGCGACGATGTTTCCGTTTCCTATAATGGCGAACCTGTACGTTGAATACCTGCCAATCCCTGCTCTTGGTATACAAATCTTACTCATGATTTCTGACTGTTCCAACAGCTGTCGTGGAACCTATCCCCTGCCGAATGCACGGGGTTTTCTAGTAAAGAGGTTGTCACGAGCGCTGTCTCGCGAACCCTGAAGGCCATCCTAGAGGATAACCTTGTCCCGTGGATGTTGTATGAGCGGCTCGCGCTGCAGGAGACGGAGCCGAGCGCTTCGGAAGCGAAAACTTACATCACCAGCCTGTCCATCAGCCAGAACGGCACGGAGAGGACTTGGAAAGCGCTGTCGGGCGATGTTGACGAATCTTACAGCCTGAGCCTTTCCGAAAAGGGAGCGGCCAAGATCCAGGCAGCGTCATCGGTGGGAGTTTTGCGAGCTCTGGAAACATTCACCCAACTGTTCTTCCAGCATTCCGAATCCGACGAGGTCTACACGATCCAGGCTCCTGTCGAAATTTCCGATAAGCCCCAGTACGAGCATCGGGGTATTCTGCTGGATGTTTCGCGATCCTACTTCTCGGTAGATTCTATCTACCGTACCATTGATGCGATGGCTTTTAACAAGCTGAATCGTCTGCACATTCACGCCACGGACTCTCAGTCGTGGCCTCTGGAGATCCCTGCGCTGCCCAAACTCGCCGGAAAGGGTGCGTATGCCAAGGGAAAGACGTACACGCCCGAAGATGTCGACTCCATCCAGAGATACGCGCTCCAGCGTGGTGTCCAGGTGATCTTCGAGGTTGACACCCCAGGACACTTCGGAAGTGCCGCTCTATCGTACCCGGATCTCATCGCTGCGTGGCAAGCCGACCCCTGGCAGGATTACTGTGCGGAGCCCCCCTGTGGTCAGCTCAAGCTGGACAAGCCCGAGGTCGACGACTTCCTTGACACCCTGATGGACGACCTGCTGCCCCGGACCAACCCTTACTCGACGTTCCACCACATCGGTGGTGACGAGGTCAACTTCAACGCCATCGCACTCGACGAGACGGTCGGAACCAACGATTCGAAGGTCATCCAGCCGCTCATGCAGAAGTTCTTCGACAAGCACCATGCCCGTCTGAGCAAGCACGGAGTCACCCCCATCGTCTGGGAGGAGTTCCCCCTGAACTACAACGTGACACTAGGAGATGACGTGGTTGTGCAGTCTTGGCTGGGCGACGACGCCGTCAAGCAATTAGTTAGCCGCGGCTTTAAGACCATCGTCAGCAACTACAACTTCTTGGTAAGCACAAACTCTATTCCGTACCACATTATAAAAAAACACGTGACTCGTCCCACGGCACATGAGTAGAACAACGAGGACCGACAGCAAGCAAGGGCTAACAACAAAAACAGTACCTCGACTGCGGACACGGACACTGGCTGAACTTCGACAACGGCGCGGCCTTCGAGGAGAACTACCCATTCAACGACTGGTGCACGCCGGCGAAAGGGTGGCGTCTCATCTACTCGTACGACCCGCGGGGAAACCTGACGGCCGACGAGGCCAAGCTGATCGTGGGCGGCGAGGTCGCCACCTGGACCGAGGCCATCGACGAGGTCACCATCGACAGCATCCTGTGGCCGCGCGCCAGCGCCCTCGGCGAGGTCCTCTGGTCCGGGCGTATCGACCCCGCCACCGGCCAGAACCGCTCCCAGATCGACGCCGCCCCGCGCCTCGCCGAGTTCCGCGAGCGCATGGTCGCCCGCGGTGTCGCCTCCTCCCCCGTCCACATGCCCTTCTGCACTCAGGGGCTTAACGCTACCGCGTGCCAGCTCGCTGCGTAAAATAGGGGATGTGACGTATAAGGTGTGAAAGGTGCCTTAGTTAATGAGCATGGAGACGAGCGGACTGCGGGTATTTGTGGAAAAGCGGGCGGGGTTCGTGTTGGGGTAAAAGAAAGGGATCAAAACCTCTGTGCCCGGGATTCTCAGAACTTTAAGATCTTGCTTAACCAACTAAGCGTTGCGTCATTGTGAATTGCTCCAGTTTTCCGCTTGTATTACTACTACCACGACCATGGATCATTAAGCAGGCAACTATGCGTGTATTCTTGTGTATATAATTACCTATAGCTTTTGGAGGAGCATCAAAAGCAACACCAAGAAGTGTGTTCAATCAAAGCCTCCAGGGTGATCGATGATTCCGGGCAATGATCACATGCGTCCGGGATGTTCCTATCAATGGCATGGCTATCATATGACCAAGCAAGCTTATATGTAGCTCTCGGGCAGATGGTGCCTACTGTGAAAAGACGCGGATACCCTCTCTGTATTTCCTATACATCCCATCCCATGCTTTCCAAATGGAACTTGGCGTCAATGGTACTTGATAGCAGGTGAAACTCGACGCGATCGTCGTCATGAGAGTCCGGGTAATTGTGTTCGCTTACTTGCCCATCGCAGTGCTTTCGATCGAGAAGCCCTGTCAGTCGTAAGGGCCGGAGCTCAGATACAACCAAGGAACTCGAACTCGTCACCCTAGAACCCATAATGGCAGCAGACCAATCCGTGATCATGTATCGTTGTGCGAGCTGCGGTTGATGTATTATATCTGATGAAATTGCTTGTGATACTATATTCTTTTGATTCCCGGGTCTTGAGTCTTTGTGTTCCTTTGTTGGGTGTACTCGATGCGGATGTCGACGCGCAACAACAGACGCCTCGACGCCGCCGCGGGCGGACGGTAGATTATAACATAAGATGAATGACAGTAATTATTCGTAACTATAGGCCTTTTAACAAAGTCGGTGGCAGCAACACATGTCAAGGGCACTCGAGTTAGTTGTGATAGTACAGACTACTCGTGGCCATGGTCGTGAAGTGTATATCGCATAACCTTCCACAGCTCCATCGAACAGGGTATTATGGTTGTTCAAACCGTTGGGATAATGATGGGTAAGTAGACCCTTTAAGGGGTAGATTTAACACGGCATGCTTGTAGCCCATCGAGGCCAACCCAGAAGTATGTAGTTCACTAAAAGCCAACAACGAATAACAGAGCACAGTGTACTGGAGCGTTTCGACAATTGTAGCAGAGTCGATAATCACTTCCAACACCAAAACCGTGGTTAGCGTTCTCTACATAATCGGAGGAAACCTCCGGGATCGCTTCGTGAAGCCTAGGTTCATAGAGGTATGTCAGAAGCCGTTGCTGCACGCTTTCCAGTGCGCGAGCGGATAGACATGCCGGGCTCGTTTAATAGACGCCCTCGAGAGCGGGAGCAATAAGCACTAGGCTGGGAGTGGCAGCTGGGTTCGAGCCCCTTTTTCATCAGCTCTATGCACCAGACGGGGGTTAGGTATATCCTGGCGTCCAAGGAGGACTCGGATATGTCTTTCTACTTAGAATAGCAGAGAAGACTCCCGACGACATCGTTCGTAGATTATTAGAGCCTGTGCCAAGTGCTAAAAGAAGGTAGGTTCCGTTTCTTTTCGTTTCTTCCTCCGCCGAATGTAATCATGAATCTGTCAAAACTCTCGTAAATATTCGACTTCAAAAACTTGTTGTTGAAATCACACAGTTAGTAAATCGTCTTAATCTTAATTTTATAGTACCGCCCATCAAATCAAACCCTGCTGTCTGGTTTGAATTTCTGTCGTTATAACATATATGTCAAAACCAAGTAAAGCGAAGTCTTGTAAAGTAAAGTCGATTATTGGCGGTATAGTATTTTCGTACGAGTCAATTGCGAGAAAAATGCGAGAATAAGGGCTATTCATAGGTAGTTGCGTCGAATATAGCAGATTCGGCAGATAGGGGGTGGCGTTGAAACCAGTTTAACGACCCCGGTCGACTCAACCAGTAACATACTTCACAATGATTCAATGAACATCTCAGCCTATCATCAAGCTTGCATTGATATGCGAGCTGGCAAACGTCATGTTCAACCTCGGCATTACCCATCTAACTTAGTCTCGATCAATAGGCAGTACAACTTAATCAATATTTGCCAATCACCAATCACCTCTGTATGCATTGGCGAGGTCAGACAGCATGCAGAATGAACATGCATGGCATGCATGGGACTTCGACCTAGGGGGATGATGAGCTTGTTAAATGTTCCGCAGTGTACGGTCCAGGATCTCACAGACCACCGGATCGATTACGAGTATAAACCTCGGCCCCGGCCCCTGCATGGTACTTTTGGGAGGATAAGTGATTTCAATTCACTCGAGCCGAACTGCTAAGAGAGAACATGAAGGATCTTTTACATAGTATTCCCTTCGGACGTGGGACAACTCTAGGGCCCGAAGCTGTTTCAGTTTATCCGGGGTTTAGTAGCCAAAATTAGCGGACTCGGAACGGTTCACGGGGCGGGGAGACCGGAACCCGCGGGGTAGTGAGTGCTGGGCGACTTGGGGGGATGGTTGCGCACATCCCAGACATCATAGTACGCAAGGATTGTCTGTGCTTCCATGCATAAATCGTCGTCATTGCACTGTCGCTCGCAGTCCGCGGGGGTCGTTCCAGAACACTACTTAAAGAGCGAGTCGGCTGCGAAATAGCGAGCTCGAGACGAGTTCTCCACCTACTGCAATACTCCGCTAGACCTGGACAATGGTCGTATGCAATTGAAGCATCAGTATCAAAACCTCAAAACAGCTCAGCTGAACTTAAGTCACGATTCTTGGCAACCACCCCAATACTTGATATTAGGTATATAACGTGCCAGTGGCGCACCCAATCAACCCACCACGATGTCGATCATCGAAGAGTTGGTGGATCGAGTATCCGCCAGGTCTCTGCTCATTCTCCTGGGAGTCAGCTTCGTGCTGTGGCGCATATACGTGAGGGCCGATGAATCGATGCGACTGCGTCGGCTGGGCGGCGCCCGGGCTAGCAAGGCCCCGACGAAATTCCCCTTCAGTGAGTCCGAGCCCCGGGTGGTGGCAGGCAATCAATTGATTGACGCGCGCCGCCGGTTGTATATATCTAACTAACGGCGGGTATTAGGCATAGATATCGTGTATGGACAGGTCAAAGCCACCATGGCGCACAAGAACTACGAGTGGTTCGTCGAGTTCATGAAGGGCGCGCCGACCTGGGACGTGGAGAGCCGCGTGCTCGGGCGGCGGGTGATCCTGACGGCCAACCCGGAGAACATCAAGGCCATCCTGGCGACGCAGTTCGACGACTTCGGCAAGGGCGCGCTCTTCCACCGGGAGTGGAGCGAGTTCCTCGGCGACTCCATCTTCACCACCGACGGCCACAAGTGGCACGCCAGCCGCCACCTCATCCGGTCCATGTTCATCAAGGAGCGCATCAGCGACCTGCACTGCTTCGAGTCGCACCTCGAGACGCTCTTCAGGGCCATCGCCAACGGCGGGGCGCTCGACGGCGAGAACCAGGAGGTCGACGTCGAGGCGGGCAACGGCAGGCCCGTGGAGATCAGCGACCTCTTCTTCCGGTACACGCTCGACGTGGCGACCGACTTCCTGCTGGGCAAGGACGTCCAATCTCTGACGTAAGTTCCTCCAATCCAACCACCTCACACCCCACCTTCCCCAAGCCCGAGAGAGAGCCTACGATACGGTACGATACTTACCACGGGGACGAGGGCGCGGAAAACAGCACCCTGCGCCAGCCGTTCGCCGACGCCTTCAACGAGGTGCAGCGGGTGCAGAACATCCTGAGCCGAGCGGGGGCGCTGCGGCCTCTCGTGTCGCGGCGGTCGTTCCGGGCGGGGCTGCGGACGGTCAACGAGTTCCTCAACACGTACATCGACCAGACGCTGCGTCTGGGGCCGGAGGAGCTCGCGTCGAAGACCAAGTCGGACGTGCAGGGGTACACGTTCCTGCACGAGCTGGCGTCGTTCACGCGCGACCGCAAGGTGATCCGGGACCAGCTGATCGCGGTGCTGCTGGCGGGGCGCGACACCACGGCCGCGACGCTGTCGTGGGCCTTCTACGAGCTCGGCCGCCACCCCGAGGTCGTCCGCCGCCTGCGCGCCGAGGTCCTCGACCAGGTCGGGCCCAACCGCCCCCCGACCTACCGCGACATCAAGGACATGAAGTACCTCCAGAACGTCATGAACGAGACCCTGCGCCTCTACCCGGCCGTCCCCTTCAACGTGCGTCTCGCCCTGCGCGACACCCTGCTGCCGACCGGCGGCGGGCCCAACGGCGACCAGCCCGTGCCCGTGCTCAAGGACACGTCCATCGCGTACTCGACCATCGCGATGCAGCGCCGCGCCGACCTCTACCCGTCGTCCTCCGCTCCGCTGTCCGATGAGAAGGCGGCAGCGGCAGGGGCGGCAGCGACGATGTCGGGCCCCGACGACTTCGACCCCGGCCGGTGGTATCACTGGCAGCCGAAGCCGTGGCAGTACGTGCCGTTCAACGGCGGGCCGCGCATCTGCATCGGGCAGCAGTTCGCGCTGACCGAGATGGGCTACGTGCTCACGCGCATGATGCAGAAGTTCGAGCGGGTCGAGAGCTTCATGCACGAGGTCGACGGCGGCCACCCGACGCTCAAGGCCGAGATCGTCCTCCAGCCCGGCGACGGCGTCAAGGTCGCGCTGTGGGAGGCCAGACAGCAGTGAGGCAGAAGCCTTACCGATAGTGGTAGGGAGCTGATGTTCGGTATAGGGGTCGGTCAGGTGCTGTTCCGAGTCTAAGCTCTCTTTGGTAGGCTGTTGTAGGCTGTAGGTATATTATATGTAGGCATGGACGAAATCTTGGTAAAATACACGGCGGCCTGGGTCATCGAAGGTATAATTCACGCGGAGCCAAACACCACTCTACTATTATGTATGTATGAATGAATGATCATGGAAGAGAAATGCTCTGACAGAAGAGAATAGGGTGGCGTGCTTCATAACTGGAGAATCATCGAAGAGAGGGAGTAGCCTAATAATAGTACGGGTGTTGGTTATTGTATTCGCATATAATTGGTCGTTAATGGTTGTATAGATTGGAAAGATGTTACACATCATCATCTTACTGGTTGGTCTAACACAAGCCATCATCCGGTCGTCTTTGTCGAAATGCATGATTCGTATAGGTAAGGACTACACAAGCACGAAACGTGCTAAAAACCTCAGCCACGAACTGCATTTTAAGACCATTAACCTATCAACGCCATGCTATCCTACGAACGTTCTACCTTATTTCCAAAACTATCCATGACGGCGGCGCCGAACCGCTCGATGGCTTTAGCCATGTTCTCCTCGGACGCGGCCGCGAACGTGGTGCGGAAGTAGAGCCCGGTCAGCGGCTGGTCCTGCTCGGTCTTGAACCAGGATCCCGGACAGGCCAGGACGCCCTTCTCGATGCAGCTGTTGTAGATCTCCTCTTCGATCTCGTTTATCGACTTAGTTCCCGCCTCGGGATGCATTTTATGGTTCACCTTTAACCAAAGCTAGATACAAGGATGGTGTCAGTACAAAGCTTATAGCCGAAGATAAGGGGAGAAAGCGAACGTGTGGCTTGGCAGGGGCGGAGCAGGAAGAAGGGGGAGGAGGCAAACTCACAAACATGCCCGCAGCAGGTGGAACCCAGCTTATGAGGTGCCTTGGCAGGTACTTGTCGCACGCGGCCAGGAGGGTGTTCCGGCGGTTCGTGTACTCGGTGCGCAGCTGCTTCAGCCACTGCAGGTAGCCCTCGTGTCCCCAGGTCTCGTCGACGAGCTTGTACAGTATGAGCTGTGAGATTCCCGAGGGGCCCTGGCTGGCGACCTCGGCGTGGCGGATGTAGCGCTCGACGATCTGCTCGCTGGCCGTGATCCAGCCCACCCGCGACCCGGGCGTCACCACCTTGCTGAACGAGTCCATGCGCATCACGCGCCCGTCGACGTCCATGCTCAGCATGCTCGGCACCAGGCCCCCCAGGAACTCGTCGATGCTCTGGTGTTGCAGGTCAGAAGACAGCGGTTCCCCGTCCTCGCCCACCGCCTCCTCTGCGGGCGGCTCGTACGGCGGCATCTGCAGGAAGTAGTACGGCTCGTCCTCGAGGATGAAGACGTCGTGCTTCTGGCACACGGCGTAGATGTCGCGGCGCCGCTGCGCGCCCTGCGTCGCGCCCGTGGGGTTCTGGCCCGACGGCACCGTGTACAGGACGTGGGGCTTGCGGGCGCCGCCGCGGGCGGCCGGGTCCCAGCCCTCCAGCAGCTCGTCGAGGCAGTCGGGCAGCAGGCCCTCCTCGTCCATGCGGATGCCGAAGACCGGGATGCCCAGGGGCGCGGCCGTCTCGAGCGCGGTCGCGAAGCTGAACTCCTCGGTGAGCAGGGTGTCCCCGCGCGCGCGGTCGCAGAACATGCGCAGGGCCTGCTCGAGCGCGCCCGTGCTGCCGATCGTCAGCGCGCACCGCCAGTCGGCGTAGCGCGGCGCGGCGCGCACCAGCTCCGTGTGCTCCGTCACCCACCGCAGCAGCTGCGCCTGCCCGATCGCCTGCCCGTAGTTGAGCGCGATGGAGAGGTCGTGCACGCCGCCGTTGCGGTCCGCCGCCACGTCGTCCTTGCGCACTTCGACGTCCACGCACTCCGACGGTAACCCCTTTCCTCCCGACCCATGCGCCGCCATCAGCTGCTTCGGGACTGTGAAGCTCATGCGCTCGATCGGGAAGTTCTCCGGCGACGGCAGCCCTCCGCCTAGCGAGATCAGGCCCGGCTTCTTGAGGTGCTTCGCCGCCTGCTTCAGCATGCAGGGCTGCCGGCTTTTGGATTCCTCAGTTAGGAGGTCTGGCTGGGGGGTTAGCACGTGCTGTCAAGCCATGACCTTTACGCAGTGTGTAGTGCGCAGTGAGATCTCCGTAACAAGACAAAAAAGAAGATGAGGAAAGACTTACGGTCCCATCTTCGCGCCTTGGGTCCTTTGAATGCTTGCTGCAAACAACAATCAGTGTCAGATACTAACGTTACATTGGCGGACTCGGAGTATTGTAGTCTAGAAAGTCTGTATAGTCTGAATCAAGGGATGGCGTACGGGAGACTTGAACATGTCACTGTCCGAGTATGATGCAGTAGGAGCGACCAACTTCCCTGCCTTAGCCCGCCTCGCCTCAATGTCAGCGATCGTCAGGGGCTCGACAGGCTGCTCCCCAATGGCGGCATCCTTCATGTCCGGGTCCGGGCGGCGGCAGCTTGAAGAGAAGGCTTGTGCGGCGCCGTTGCCGCTAGAGCGAATGAGATGCCGCGGTTGGCTTATAAGTGACAGTGAAGAGAGTGTCTTATGGGGGCTTAGCCTTGCCATTGTGCCTCTCTAGAACAAGCAGAGGGTTCGACTTAAACGAACCGTCAAAAATGGAAAACGGAAAATGGAAAATGGAAAATGGTATGCCACAAGCAAACTAACATGAGCGTGCTAGGGGTCAAAAGGTGCATCAATCGTGTTGTTCTTCGTCTCCCTTGTCGCAACTTCCGCAACCCCGTGGAGGGTTATTATGGAAGGCAGACGTTACCTAGAAGTACAGGAGTATAGGCAGGTAAGTACCCATGCAGCTGCCATGTATGTAGATAAGTCATAGCAGTAAGGCGTGACGCAGCTGCGATAGCGGTGGCTAGTGGGCCCTTGCCCCGGTTCTAGCCGTTCCCATCCCTTTGCTGTCAAGGGCTGTCTTGATAACAGCAACCACGGGATCGGCGGCAGCTACGGGCTATGACTACAAACAAATCAATTGTGCCATATTATTGGTTTACTATGGTTCTTGTCGGGGTCTAGGGCACTGCTACAACGTCAGCTGAGTGACTCAATGAGTGTACTCCCACAAGGAGGCACCGTGATGCAGTACTTAGACTCTAGAGTAATTACCTAAGTAGACGCCCCGACGTTGTTTGTTTCGGTCAACTGGTTTGGGAGCGGGTTGGGCTTTGGCCAAGTTGCTTCAGCCAAGAAGTTGATGGGTCTCACTGACCTAATGCACGTGTATTGACAGTATGTCTACTATGTATACAAGACAGCAAATGATAAATATGCTAACTACCAAGCAATGGCAAATAAATATGTAATACCCCATAGCATGCATTGTGGAGTTCCTTGGCTGTCCATTCATCGCATTCATCGACACCGTCTCTCTGGACATGCAAGACACGTTGCCTATATGGTTTTGCTCAGGGGCTGAGGGAGTATCAGCATAATTACCTATAGTGACAGTATCAAATCAAGTCATTCAACCACCTAGAGTTCTTACGGTAAACCCATATAAGAACTATAGGTAGGCAGTGAAAGGCTGAGTAACTAGGTATGAAGTGATGCAAAAGGGGTAAAAGAGCTCTAGCTATATTCCTATAAGGGGTGCCAAGTGACCTACAGTATTAGGTA
The DNA here is from genome assembly GCA_022225965.2 of Diatrype stigma. NCBI lineage: Eukaryota > Fungi > Ascomycota > Sordariomycetes > Xylariales > Diatrypaceae > Diatrype > Diatrype stigma. The sequence goes on along the minus strand of JAKJXP020000132.1, from coordinate 48,949 downwards.
ATCAATTTTCGTACCTAATGCACTTTATTCTAGCTACGACGTACAGGGGCCGCATCAAAGGTGAACCACAAGCGCAGTCAATGTTTCTAACCTCAACAGTTTTAAGATGATGAACTGGTAGATAGATACTAGGTAGGTCATGATTGCTCATATTAGACCGCTATGTCAGCCAAAGTCTCGTACCTCTAAATAATCGGTAAGTACATAACCAGGTAATTGCTTCGTTCCTTCTTTTATTCCCCTGCGCGCATGTTCATGCTCTCGTCTAGTAAACATCATCGTCCGTCGTTCCGTCCAGAGCAATCGCTCCCTTCATCCATGCAATGCTGTGATCTATATATGGAAATATCCGTTCCGATTTCCGGTCGTTCCTGTGCTCATAGTCTACCGTATGCGCCATGCCAATCCCAAAAAATCTCAGATTCGGTGTAGTCCGAAAAAAACAACAACGATAAAACACCGGTGTGACGTAATCGTATGTACATGGTATTGATACAATTCACAACATAATGTACAGCGCAGCGAAGACCAGGCTCATGCCCATGCCCACAGAGCCGAGCAATCTCGGAGCTGGGGCGACGCCGTTTCCGCCGCCGGGCAGGGCGTCCCAGGGGCTCATCCCGCCGCCCTCGGAACCGGCATCATCCCCGGCATCGGCGCTTTCAGTCGGCGAGCTCGGGGATGCAGAAGTAGCAGGAGGAGTCGTAGCAGTAGCAGCAGTAGCAGCAGTTACCGTAGGGAAGATCTGGAAGCCCTGGTCGTCGTAGCTCTTGGGCATGGTGGCGAAGCCCGCGGGGACCGTCATCGTGGTCAGGGACCCCTTGTTGTCGAACGTGGTGATGGTCTCAACGCCAGAACCTCCAGGTGCTTGCGACCGTGGCGCTGAGCGTGATGGCAAGGATGGCGTAGCAAGGGGGGGCTGTGAGCACGTATTGTTAGCTGTCCGAGCTTGGCAAGACACAAACATAACGCGACATGGGGAGGGGTGGGCAAAGGGCTCGCTATTAAACATACTCACTATGGAAGAGCTACCAATCGGCACGATCTTCCCTTCCGACGTCATCGTCCAACCGTCCGGCAAGTTGGAGGAGCCGGAGCTGGTGGTGGACGAACCCCCAATGCCGCCAGCTGGCACGTTGGCATCGGCGGTCGAGGTAGTGCCCGCAGCGACAGCCGTGGTGGTCAGCACGCCGGCGTTGCCCTCGTTGCCGTTGACCGAGCCGCCGGCGGCCTGGATCGACTGCCAGGTGCCCGAGGTGTCGCCGTAGGTGTACGAGGAGCCGGTGCTGTAGTCGGTGACCTTGACGTCCTTGACGTACATGCTGAAGGGCCCCTGGGTGTAGTCGGTCGGCCCTCGCGCCCAGTCGATCGTGCCCTGCGGGTTGCTCGGGTCGCCGCCCGCCCATGCCCCGAACTTGACCTGCATGGGCGTCTGCGGGTACTGCCCCTGCTCGGCGTCGCCGGAGCCGAGCTGGCGCAGCACGGTGCCGTCGGCGGTCCACACGATGCGGTCGCTCGTCCAGTCGATGACGTACGTGATGAAGTTGTCCTGGGTGCCGGCCTGCTGGTGGAACTGGCCGCGGTTGTACGACGCCGTGATGCCCTTGCCGAAGTAGTTGCTCTGGACCTCGCCCGGGTCGGAGCCCAGCCACTCCCAGTCGATCTCGTCGAGGCAGTCGGACTGCAGCACGAAAGAGGACACGATGCCGGCGCCGGGGGCCGCCTTCATAGTGATCTCGACGCGGCCGAACATGATGTAGAAGACGGACGTGAGCTGCGGCGCGTCGCCGCTCTTGGAGACCGTGAAGGTCGCGCCGTCAGAGCCGTAGTTCACCGTGCCGCCCGACGATTGGAAGGAGTTGACCTCGCCCTGGGTGAAGTCGACGTCGATGGCCATGCCGAGACCGGTATCTGCGGGACATGCTGGTTGTGGGTTAGCGGTTGGGAAAGCAGCACAGAGACAGACGAGCTGTGGCTTATAGGCTGAAACATACTGGCTTGCAAAGGGTTGCATGATGAGTATGTCTGGGCCGCTGCTTGGCCCGACAACAGAGCCGTGGCTGCAGCTGCAGCCGCGGCAACTCTCCGTACACAGGAGACCATCGCCTCTGGTTATGTGTGTATGAGATATGTGTGAGAAAGTGTTATGTATGCGAAAGCAGGGACAAGAGCACCTCAGTCAAGAGGTCCCGTTGCTTCGACTGCTAACTAGTACCGTGAAACCCAAGTCGAAGCGCCGTTGATGAGTTCCGCGTGATTCACAATGGGACGGACAGGACAGGCAGGCAGGCAATCAAAAGGGTAGATGCAGCTAACCCGGTCGTTGATCTTGACTCCTGCAGGATGATCGCCAAGATGAAATGGGCGGAATGCCTTAACCCGCGAGATATTACAATGGGATTGAACTTTCAACGCCCGTCGAGTATGCAGGCTGGGTATGTACGATAGAGGATAGATGGTGAGCAAGAGGGGAAGACGACACGATACGTTCAGTTACATTCGGCGGCATGGCAAGGATGGGCGAAAGGGCTTATGAGATGCGGGTGTCCAACCACCCTTTTATTGTTCATCGCAGAACTTGACCGACCTATTACGCGTTGTCGTCATATCCGACACGGAAACCGGCACTAGCGCCGGGCCTTTCAAGGAGCATGGGCAGGACAGAGATTGTGCATGATCGGGCCAGATCCGTAGGACGAACTCGAGCCAACAGACAGCGCCCGCCAGCCCAGCCAGGCAAGTCCGGGCAGGTCAAGTTGGCCTAGGTCAGGAGATCGATCAGGCGCTCGTTACATTCTGAGCCAAGCAACATACTGTACGCAGTATATATGCGTGTGCCTTCGTGTGCGGTATGCAGTGAGGTAGCATGCAGCATGCAGGTGTATATAAACGCTGTAGGTGTGTGCTGGCCGGCCAGTGTTGTTCAGGTGAAGCCTCCTGGCCCCCTGTCCGATTCCTGATAAGTCGGTGGTTGGGCCGAGACTCGAAACTTCTTTAGCTGCCTTTAGCTGGTGGAGACAAAGGCGGCAAGGCAATTTAGCGGGGTGGCGGGGCATCACTGCATCCGCCAGTTGCATTGTCAAGTTGCCTGGCTTACGTCTTTAAAGTCGGGTCTGATTGTGGCTAGTGCCAGGTCTTCGCGGCCTAAATCGGGTGGCTGGGCTACTTCAAGCTGGTCGAGACTTCGTATAGTTAAGCCCCAACATCCAATACATATGAGCCCATACTTGGACCAACTCAACTCCAACTCCCATCGTTACAAACGAGCCGGCAACTCGTGGCCGTCTTGTCGCATTCATCACCTGTAGGCGGTGTCGAGTAGATATTTCATCTGTGTGCATACGCCTAGGAAATATAACACCGGGCATTTTGGAATCACCGCTTCATTTCCAAGCATCCAAATTTCAGGCCTCGTCTCTCAAGCCATCCCTAGTTGGTCTGCCAGCAAAGCCCCGCAAGCGTGGTGCTCTGGATGGACGCATCTTCCATGGGACTTAACGATTCGCGTCAAATAGCAACGGTTGTCCCTTGTGGTGCGATTGCTCCGTTCTCTATCGTGGGATATCTGATGCCCAATCAATCCGCAAAAACGGCGTTAAAGCCGGAACGCCCATGCCGAGGACCCGTGTGAAAAGGAGAATTCTCATTGATACCCCATCTAGCGCTGTTGGACACCTTGTTCCTGCTTGCCCCTGATTACGCTTTCCCGGTATCCGGTCCATGTTAAACGTCCAGCGAGCAGGCCCAACAACGATTAACAAGACTGTCCAAGCCAATGTCACAGGATAACGTCGACAATGATGGTTTCCTGTATAATGATCATGCAGAGGTACATTCTCCCTGGTACATCCGCGCTTGAGGATGTTCCGAGCAGGGTTCCCAGTGGGACGGCCACCATGTATCCTGAATTATTATATATCCCGTAACAATGGCAAACCGATCATAAAACTTTCCCGATAAAAATGGCCGTGGTCTTTAATGAGAGAAAGAAAGAGAGAGAGAGGGAAGGTGTGCATCGAAGACGACCTTCGGGCACCCATTCCATGGGCACTATCCTTGGAATCCTTGGAATCCTTGGAATCAACATATGGCATCAGTGGATCTGCTGGCAGTCAAGCAGGCTGGATCTGAACTCTGATGTTGCCCGTCACTCAAGTCCTGCGAGATCAGGTACGACAATGTCGCCTGTGTCTGATATGGGCCGAAAGAATCCTCGTGTGAGAGAATCCCACTCTGATTTAGGGTTGAGCTTGCCGCTCTGCGACAGAGAAATACTTGAGGAGTGGGTACTCAAGTGGTCTCTTAGGCTCTTGTCTCTTTCCATATGAGAGACCGTCAAGTCCAGTAGACCAAGTGGCAAGACTGGCAGTTTCTCGACATGTTCCTGGGTCATTCCTGGCCGGAATCCTGTAATGGCAACTTTCATAGGCAAATCCTCTGGTACACGGCCAATCTCCGGATAATCTCCACGGCTGCTCGCCAAGCCGACGGCTGTCAGGCTTAGCGATGCTACGAACATAGGAGAACGCCTTGCAATGGTCTCCAGGCATATGTCCTGGTGTAGGACAAGCAGCAAAGTCGGTATGAGCGTGATAGCTATAGCGTGTAGAACGTATCTGTATCTCATGAGTGGTGAGGCTTCTATGTCGTGCAGTATACTAACCTGGCGATTAACTTTCGGTTCATGACGTGGAATGTCACAGTCGAAGCGACGAATATGAAGAGGGCACTATAACAGTCAATATGGAACACCACATACAAGAAGGGCTTGTGCTCCTTACAAGTTTCTGAGAACTTCGCCTTCTTTACCAAATATTGGAAACAGTGCTGAGCTAGACACCATCGTGCCCAGTGACATACGACTGGTAGCTTCCTTGATTTTGGTTCGCTGATAATTTGACAGGTCGAACATGGTGACGATGTGGCCCTCAGGCCTACTGCTGCTCCCCAAATTTTTATGGTAAAGCTGACGGCGATCTCCCTTTGTGTGGCTCGGTCACTATTTCCAGTCCCGGTTTTGAATGAAGTTGGGCTGCAAAATGGAAAAGAACTCAAGTCTGTGACGAACCGTTCATATATGGAAGGGCACGGGGTGTACCCGGAAATTCGTCGTCCTAGGTGTCCCTCGTCAATATTGTATCCCTCCGCCGAAGCTCGAAATGTGAAACCCCCCTGCCCGGTGAACATAAGGCACCCCATTTGAATGGTTCGCGTACTAGTGAAGAGGCCTATTTCTTAACTGGTTCATGCATTCAAACCCGATCAGATCGTGTTCGGCGAGCTCTTGATGCCACTCGGAAGTCCACATTCGTCGTGAAGTGCATAAGTGCTTACTCGATCACGGACTGCCTTCCATGCAGTAGTAGCCGCCTCATCAGCCTGCCATGGTTCGCACCGGTCTAATTGGTAGATATGTCCGTGCGATCCAGCCTTGCAGTCTGCCTATTGCGAATAACAAGACAACCGGGATCTTTGGGGGTGGCTGCGCCTTGTTGGGCATCAAAAGACGGGCTTTCACCCGGGCAGCCAGGTTACATGGCCGACAATCAGCTAACCCCTCCCGACGTACTACAAGCGAACCTCGCCGAGCCGGCTCGGGGTTGTTTAGCGCCGGGACTCTTTCTAGATGAGAGATGCAGGGGAATAATCGCCCAATACTGGTGTTATTGCCAGAGGTGATCGCCCGAACTGCCGAATTGGGTTGCTATCAGCAAGGAGCATCATTTCAAATAAATCGGATAGCCACATTCGGCACTGCAGCCTCGCCGGCTTCAAGGGGTGGGTTTTTGGCGCGAGCTCGTGTATACAAATCGAGTAGCGCCCGGGTCGTGCTTCTGAGTGAGGTCGTCCTCAATGCAAACTTCATGGCTCATGCATGGTACAGCCGGCTGCCTCCATATATCGACTCGCTGCTGTTGGAATAAGCTCGACAATTCTAGTGCAGATGGTGGCCCAGCCTTCGTCCCGATGTCACGCTCATGCCATTCACCGCTTCTGTCAGAGTATGAGGAGGAGGGCCAGCCGATCCTCCGCGCCGGCGGCGGGCCGCTGAGGGTACTCTCGGAGCTGGCGGGGCTCATCCCTGCCATCGTCGGCAGCGTCGTTAGCACATCCTACGTACTGTGCGCAATGCAGGTGGGTGCCCTCGCACTAATAAGCGATCATGTTTGTTCATCCCATTATTCCCCATCGACACCAAGAGGAAAGAAGATAAAAAGAAACATACGCGAGCTCACAACCCCCTCTCCCCCGCGCCCAAATCAAATGATCTGACACATAGGTTCGTTATCCATCAGCAGGCCCCACCTCCTTCTCCCGGACCCACAACGGCAGAGGCCGCCGCCGCAGCCGCCGCCCTACCCCTATCCCTACCCATACCTCTACCCCTGCCACAATCCCCATACCCGCGATCCCCGCTGCTCGACAACCTCACCCGCCCCTCAGGCACCCTCATGCTCGGCGCCTGCCTGGCGCTCGGCTGCAGCCTCTCGTGGTGGACGCACCGGCGCCGCGACCGCGGCGACGTCTGCCAGGGGCCCGTGTTCGCGGCGTGGGCGGCGTGGGCGGCGTGCGTGGGCGTCGGGGGGCTCGGCTACAGCGCCGAGGCCGTCGTACTCGGTCTCGTGCCGTGGGCGCTGTGCGCCGCTGCCATCTGCAGCTACGTCGGGCACGCGCTTTGGCGAGGGCAGCGGCAGCGGCGGACTCTGGGTCGACGGCCGGTTTCGTGATGGGAACTGTAATGTGATGGCTGCAAAGCGATGAAGAAAACAATCATATGATGGAGAAGGGGAGACAGCCTCTGTGGTTACATTGAAGAAATGAAGGGGTGAAGCCAATGGTGACAACTGGGAGAGAGGGGCTCGCTATCGTCAATTCATAATCCAACAATTGACAAGCCCCTCATCAGGAGCTTCCTCATCTAAAGAGATTGAACTCGTCTTTTTCACTTGTTTTCTTTCCTCAATTCAATGATAGGCTCAGATCCAATATGCATGCATACTTTACCTAGTAGGTACGGGGCAGTATGTAGCTACCCGGATAGCTAACATGGCCATGTTATATGTGACGGACTGAATCGATTTGATTGGCTAGCCCCTATTCAGCCTTCCAATTGTGGGTCACATTCCGTGCCAGTTGCGCGGCAGGAGCCAACTGCGATTGAAGTGTACCCAGACGTACCCGCCTTTCATAGCAAGCCATGGCTGACATTCACTATTCCACGTCCTTGTTCACAGACAAAGTACCTTCCCATAGTTTCCACAAAGCTACCGCCATCTCCCTCAAGGACACATTCATTCCCGCAAGGACACTCAGACACACATTCGTTCCCTCAGGAGCACATCCATTCTAATCCAACAGCCAGCGCCTCAGCCCTAGCTACCTACTCAGCCCTACCATTTTGCCATTATGGCGCAACATTCCCCCCCCCCCCTTCCCGATGCTTCAGATTCATCGGTACTAAGATCGTTTTCCTCGAGTCAGGTAACATTGAGGACGCCCCCTATTCAAAGAGCTGAGAATCCGATGTGCCAAGCTAAGTCTTGAAAAGAGAGACCTTAGCAAGGAAACCTGGTTCATCACTCCCTTGGAGTCCGCGAAGCTGGCGGATCTCAAGAAGGGGTATCATCAAGATGACCCTGGTGTATGTCAGAAAATCGACACAGAACGTTGTGGGGAGTCATCAGTCATTCATTCGGCCTTGAACTATCTTATGAAGGGTGTGATCTCCTCTGGTAGATGGGACGGATACTTGTAAATATGGGAGTCGGTAAAGCAACAACAGCTTGTTGATACGCTGCCTAACTAACAATACTGTGTCGAATAATGTAGGCTCGGACCTTAAGCGAGGGATTACAGGACTGTCTATGGAGTAGGCGGAATACACCTTATATGCGAGAAGAAGCGGTCCCCCACACATCTTATTATTGGGAGATGCAAGCGAGAATCGTAAAGTCAGATTGAGGACCAGCTATCCTATAACAACCAAGAGCGTTCGTTCTATCATACTGTCTACCTCTTACCGGTTAGCTAACTCCGATCCAGATTACAGTTGTCTATGTCATGGGTCATAAGGCTCGTATGCTACAGGCATATATCGACGTGAAAACATACCAAGACAAAGCAGGCCATGGCAATATGACCAATACCTACAAAGCTAGGATCGTTGGCTTCATAGTCCCGAAAGGTCGAAGGTTTCTTGGTCCGAAGAAGCCAGGAGAGATGGAGGGTTTGCTGCGCTTGATGTTGGGGGCCCCGTCGAGGGGAATCTCGAGGGATAGCATAAGAGATAGCTTGCTTAGATTTGGTATTCGTGCTGCAGTCAGTATCGAATCGAAGGCATCGGTAGATGCTTATTCGGATATGGTTTTGCGTTCCACCTAATGGCACTTCCGAATAATAATACATTCTTTTTGCCCTTTCTGCCCTTTCTTATATGATTAGCGAACCCGAATGCCTCAGTGTCGAACCCTATCTGATTGGTTCATTCTCATATATCGGTATTCACTTTCAGGTACCTGCGTACGTAACTGCCTCGAGCAAAAATTAGTACCTGAGGTTCTTTGGACAAGACACATCTTGACCTGTCTTCGCCCTAAACCAAGATCCCATACCACCTTACTGGGTACCTACAAATACAGTGAGCGACCTTCTTCCTTGGCGCCAACTCTTATCCAAAAAAGCACCTCGCCGCAACACGCTGCAACACGCTGCAACACGCACGCTGCATAACAAACAGCAATCGTCAACTGCTCGGCGTGCACGATTGTGAATCCGCATCTCTTCACGTCACTTCTTCCCCGGTACCAACTAATCAATCGCAGGAGACAAAGTCGTCAACAACTATCTGCTGCTACAGCAATCTGCTACTGCAGTACTAGCATTCTAAAGAGAGCGAAGTGAAGTAAGTCGTTACCCAACCATCCAACCCCATTGCACAGGTCGTCCATTGCACAGGTCGTTGCCGTCCGTTAGCATATCTACCACCTTCTGCCTAGCAACAGGACATCCCTCCTCCAAGTCGTTGCCTACTTGTTTCCCGTCTTCTCTGTGACCTACGTACGACCAGTTCAATCTTCGTCCCCTGAGTACCTACCATTTATTCTACTCAACTCGCATCGGGTTTCTACGCGTGCGCACACACACATGCCCAGGTACAAATTTTCACACCCTCATACCCTTACACCCTCACACCCTCGCCTTCAGAGCAAGATCTTCCAACCTCCCGACCCAGAAGCCCTTGAACCAATCGCACTTTCATAGCTAACGACTTCAGTATCACACCATCCATCATCTTCAACTTTCCGTCTGGGAATTGATCCATCATCCTCACGACTCGTCACCATGTCTACCGAGAAGACTGAGAAGGCCGGCAAGGCGGCCCCGGCCCCGGCCCTGCTCACCGAGCGTGAGAACGAGGTTCTCGCCAAGTCCTGGCTGTGCATGAAGTCCCAGCCCGAGGTAAGTCACGTCGCCGTCGCATTGCACTGCACCGTGCCATCGTCACCTACCTCACTTCACGTCGCGACTATTGCGATGACCCAACCAGATAACAAATCCGTCCACTTGCCATCTACATATCTGCCACCCGTTTGACCTTAACATCTACCTCCCTTTTGATCTGTCTGTCCACCCATCCAGTGCTGTCCCCTCCCAGTAATGCCTGCCTCCCATGTACACATGTACAGATTCATACATACACCTATGATCCCATACACACTCGTGATCTCTCCCCTCTCTATTCATGTCTATCTACCAGTAATGGGAAAAGTCAAACTAACGAACCTCCTCCTCTCTCCTTCCGCCCCAAAAAACAGCTCGACCTCGACAAGCTCGCGCGCCTGACCAACTACTCCAACCCGCGCAGCGTCAGCAACCTCATGGTCAGCATCCGGAAGAAGATCAACGCCTCCGCCGCCGCCAGCGGCGAGGACGACCAGCAGGACGCCCCCGCCACCCCCTCCCCCGCCAAGGGCAGAGGCAGAGGCCGAGCTGCCGGTACCGGCACCCCTGCTTCCTCCGCCCGCAAGCGCAAGGGCGCTGCTGCCGCCATTGCCGCCGCCGCTGGAGGCGCGATCAAGGGCGAGGACAACGACGATGACGACGACGTGGAGGCGACCCCGTCCTCGAAGCGTGCCAGAGTCGCCCGCAAGAAGAAGGCTGCTGCTATCCCTGCTGCTGCCGCTGCCGACGAGTCTGGTGATGGTGTCGCCGCTGCCGATGCTGATGCTGGTGCCGGTGCCGTCGTCAAGAAGGACGAGGACCAGGGCGAGGCCGTTATGAAGTTGGAGGACGGTGAGGCTTAAATTGAGTAAGCCCTCTTTTGGTTGGCTGGATGGTTGGTTCGTGAGCTGGCTAGGCTACCTTGGTCAGTCGACGACTCGACATACCTTGAAGATGCAGTGGAGCGGCAGATATCATCTTCAACAGCTGGGATTCACGAATTCGCCGACCCGCCTACCTACCACCGGAATCTTTCCCTACTTTGCCCACCTTGACCTCTCACCCTACTTCTCAACCTGGTTAGGAAATGCAGGATATAGAGCACAGGGTGCAGGACTTTTCTGATTTTCTTTTTCGGAGCACGGAATCTGCCTAGATTGGCCAGGTAATCAATCACCTAGATAGACTACCTAGTTAGCCAGTCATAGCATTGCGCATCACCGTCATGAACAAAAGTTCACGTTTCTATCACGATCCGTTCGCCTATCAAAGACGATACGATCAAGAAGACTTCATAATTAACAGCCCAGTGAAATGTAGTTACGAGTAGACCGACATACTGGATTAAGTTGCCACCTATATTGCCTACTGCTCATATGCAGGGCCCTCGACGATATTACATGGCTAACTACTTGCATAGCTACATGATTATGGATCGTCCACTGATGCGTGCCTAGCGTCATAAAGCACATCTAAGTCATATAAATATGCCAAGTATGAGACGTGGCAAAAACATGGTGTGTCGTAACGGAACGAGACGGAAAGGGTGCTATGATTACTTACTTCATTACCGCCCAGTTCTAGTACATAACAATCCACATTAACAAGGTGGTTATTACTGCGGTGCCCGTATTCCTGCCAGTTGGTTAGGCAGAAAAGATATTACCGGAGAAGGAATCAGGGTATTACGTAACGCAATCCATTACAACCAGGACCTTTAGTAAATGGATTGCAGTAACTGCAACCAGCCCTTTAAATTTGGTGAATTAAAGTTACGCAATTGCAACCAAATTGCAATGGCGTTATATTGGTTGCAATACCTAAATCGGGCAAAAGTAAGGGCATATATAAAGGTCGTAAAACGGATTTTAAACGTTTATTTGGCGTATTCGAAGCGTATTGCAGCCCGCTTAATAAAAGGTTCTTAATAATTTTCTTATTATTAATCCATTTAACTTATTCGATTCATACTTGGTATTTCCTTTTTGGTACGCATTCTTTTCTTAATACGTATCCCTTTTTTAATAACCTTTTTCTTTTTTTTTCTTTTTTATTAGCTTTTACTTTAATCCTTATTAGCCTTTATAATCCTGGATGTAGCGGTATGTATTAGCCATAAATACCAGCCATTATAACGTACAATCAGTTACATAACTAAGGAAAGGTATCGTGGATTGCGTTGCAAGTTGCGTAATTCAGGGAAATTTCGAATGGATGGGTTGCAAAGGCTGGTAGCAACCAATTGGTGGCAATTACGTTGCATAGGTTGCGTTGCGTGACACCCTGGAAGGAATGAAACCGCGCCAGGCAAATCGGCTCCTTGTCTGTATCGGTACCTCCGACCTTGTGAGAGTTTGTAAAATTTTATTAGTCGATGATAGCTGCCCCAGGCAGCAGTAAGTCATAGGACAAGGTGGGACAACGATCGATCTCTTTGTGGCCTAAATGGTATATTACACGAAGCCAGAATCTCCTGGGGCGATTGGTTTTCTTATAATAGAGTAAATTTCCGTTGAGCGTTACGTACAACCCCCCTTACCCATAGATCCCCAAGGACCTTAATGAGCCGGTTTATCATCAGAACTGCTATCAGCCTGTTAAATTTGCCCAGGCAACCCTTTGGAATACCATATACCTACCTACTACTCCAAGTATTTATGTAATTTCAAACAAGCTGGCAGATTTCCAACAAACGAAGAAAGCCTCAGGGGCTGTAGTAGGCCAGCACGCCACGACATGATTCGTAGCGTTTTAGCGAAAAGGGAGAATGGCCAATTGTTCGTCTAATCAATTATCGTGGAAGTTCCTTAGTACGAATCCTTTGCTGGGCAAACCTCACTTTCATGTGCTCCCCCTTCCTATTTTTACCAAAGCCAGCTCACTATCGTACATTCACGTTATTTCTTTTTGAATAGATATCGCCAGCCCGAAACCAAGAAAAGGGCTCCAGGGAACGATAGGACGAGTAGATATCTAGATATATACCGTATTTTATCAGTTCAGGTAATATTTAGCATAACTACCTAAGTAATCAGCATGACTGCTGAACCTAAGAGGGTGCAACAATGAAACTGAAACCATGCTATAAGTGAGATCGAGATGGAACTCAGACTATGTGATATAGTTAATACTGCTCTTCTTTGTTTTGAGACCTATCATGCAGACGTAAGACAATGTTTGGACAGGAGAGGTGGTTGTCTAGCTGGCCATTCCCCATATTACCCCTATTTAAAGTAGTCGGTGGTATCCCTTTATAAGGAAGACCCAATCCTATCGGCTACCCACCATACCACGAGTTTAATGTCACCGCCAAACCCCCTTCCTAGAAACTACGATGGGGAAAGCGTGTGTACCATCTACATAGGCAGACTATAACTGGTGTATATACAGTACAGTACTCCTTGGCAGTAGAAGCCTTGTTGCATTCGTATGTAATATGCCTACGTGTATGCGCGCCTACAAGTAATATTGCTTGGCGGTATAACTGGTTGCCATACTTAAGAAGCAGGTAAAACTACTGGCGGTAGTTCCATGGATTTGTTAGATATATCATAGGCTGGGTCGCTTGATAACATCGTAGATGCGATTCTCGAGCCCAAAATATAGGAATGGTCTTACCGACCCTAGAATATCGGCTTTTTAACGGAGCACCGTGGGATGTTCACGTTCAGGAGACACGTTAGTGGCGTGATTAAATCTTCGTTTGCTACGACTCTATCTACCTATAGTGTCTCCCCGTCAGAATGATGGGGATACCGCTGACTAGGGATCATTGCAGTGGGCATAAGGCAAACGCTCATCCGGACCCTCAAGAGAGCGTATCGTGAACTCATCTCTATCATGCAGCTGACGGATTCATGCATGAACCGCATAGTGGTTAGTCTAAATGGCACCCTGTTGGCCTTCGCATGTCTTCGCTGTGAACCAAATAGCGATATACAGGATGACCTTACGCAAAACGGAGACAAGAAAGCATGTCAACTCGTCTTGCGTTGGTTGATCATCATTTCCAGGTATAATTGTGTTGAGGCAGAGCGCATCACAGTAAGCGCAATACTCGGAATGCAGAGATAGATGGATAACCGAATCGCAAAATGCATCTGCAGGACACTGAGCATCAGATGACATCCTCCAGTGATAAGCCTCGACGAATGGCCAACCAAATGAGAGGAAACTTGTGTCTTGGGCAGGCGTTTCTGGTAAAGCATAACGGTGTCTAAAAATCTATCTGGAAGCGACTCGCGCTGCAATGCGAGAGGTCTGCATATGCTGATGATACAATTATACAAAAAGTCGAACATGGGAAGAAATTGGAACTCAAGATGGTTGGCGAGCAACGAAGCCTGCAAGCAATGAACACCCAAATAGATGGTGTTGGTCTTCAAGAGGTGATATTATGTGCTGTCGGGGATAATTAGAACTCCCACTTGTTATCGTTCTCGACAGACTTGATTGCCCAGTTGAATTTCTCCCGAAGAGTCTTCGAGAAGAACTTCTCGATAGGCACATCGAATTTTTTGGCGAAGACAACGGTAAGACGGGGATCGATGTAGTTCTAGAACCTAAGTCAGTAAAAGACGGACCCGGTGGGATGGATATATTAAGAAGGACTCACGATCTTAGAAGTACCAAGGGCAACCTCCTTGTTGCCGTCTCTGTCAGCAGCCTGCAGTCTGAGTGTTTCGATGCGTTCTTCGATCTTCTTGATATTTGCCTCGATTTTGTCCACGCTTGGGGATTTACCCTCGGCCTCGACCTTCTTCGTCTTGAACTCCTTCTTAAGCTTCTTGTCAAGATCATCGGCCGCCTTGAGGCGTTCTTTCAGCTCCTTATCAGGGAAAGGCTTCTCGCCGTCGGCTTGGCGCTTCTCGTTATCCTTCTCGAACTTCTTAGCGATCTTTGTTCGCTGTTCCTCTACGAGGAAAGCTATGTGGTCCTGGATCCAGGCCTCATCTAACTCTTCGTCGTACTCAAAGTAGGCGGCGCCCTTCTTCTTCTTCTGCTTTGGGTCCACGTCCAAGAGCATGTGCTTTTGCCGCCATTTCTGATACACCATGCCCTTGATTCGGTCGGCGAGCTTCTCCATTTGGCTTTCATGGTTGGCACCAACAGTCCGCTTGTGATTACAGAGAATGGCCACCTCCCGATTGCAGTCGTTATAAAGCTTGACCTTCTCCTGTAATGTCCTGTTCTCCACCTTGAGGCTCTTGAGCAGATTGGACATCGTGTAGGAAGCGTTATAGGTACGGAATACCTTCGCCGAAAGACCTTGCATGTACGAGCCGAGATGTTTGTTGAGCTGTGTGGTCGTCAACCGGTCGAAGACGTCGTCCCCATCTTTCTTGGGGGATTTCTTGAACATCCTCAAGTTTTTGAAGACCTGACGGTCGACAGTCACCTCGTCATAGAATCGGATGCTGTCCTTGCCCAAGAAGTCGAAGATGACAGTCTGCGGCTCTCTTAGAGTGATATGCTCATACTTGAGTGAACAGCAACCAACTGTCTCAGCTTCGTTCTCCGCATCCTTTTCGTTACCTGCTCGTAGAGCGAACTTGTCGATCAGGTAGACAGCTGTGGCCCGCTGCCGATCGGCCATAACTTCGGATTTTAGCTCCCTAGTATAGTCCTTCCGGATCTTGTCAATGTGCTGCTTGAGTTCTCGAGCCTTCTCGAATTTCTTCCAGTCACTCTGACCCTTGATGGCGCTGTTAGCAGCAAGCATGACATACTTGTAGGCGCCGTTGATGTTTTCTTGCCACATAGCCAACCACGTCGCCTTGTTGTCATGCTGGATAGCTTTCCACTTATGGCCGTCGGGAGGCTGAGGGACCTTGGCATCCTTGCCAATGTTGATGGTAATCTGCTCCGGTAACACACGCTTCTTGACTTTGCCGGTTTTAGGGTGTGCACCTCGACCGCGGAAAAGACTAGGAGGTTCGACTCTGAAATTGCCAACCTTTTCTTTGCGCCCATCCCATTTGCAGTACATGAAGGGGGCCTCCATCTTGTCTTTTTCAGCCTTCTCGGCTTTCTTCTCGTCCGAGGACCTTGCCTTCCTGGCCTCACTCTTGCTCGTATAATAGTCGAAGATCTGCTGGAAGTCAAGTTTTGAGAAGTCCTTGATATTAACCTTGTTCCCTTGCCGATCAGTGGCTCCTCCAGTGCGCTTGATTATATCGGAGAAGTCTTTGAAGAAGTTCTGTTGAAATGTAGGATTGTCTACATGGTGTTTTTGATGCAACATTGACCCAAAGAAACCAGCAACTTCTTCGGCTTCAGGGTGCAAGTTGACTGGTGCACCATCGTAGAGGAGCCTGACGTTCTTGGGTAGAGGTTCGTAAGGAGGGGGGAATAGTACTCCGTTATGTTCGAGGCTGGTCCACTTGATGCTGTCATCATCCTTGGGAGTCTCCCACCAACGATACTCTTCGTCGTCCTCATTCTCAGGATCTTCGCTCTCTTCCTTTTTCGCCTTCTTGGCAGGTGCCTTCTTGGTGGCTGCCGACGTAGCAGCCTTCGCCTTTCCCTTGGCCGGAGGAGCTGTCTTGACCTTTTTGCGAATGGGGGCATCGGAATCGGATTCCTCTTTCTTCACACCATTCGTTTTGCCTTTAGTGGCGGCGCCATTAGATAAGCGCTTCTTGCCCCTGGCAGCCGACAAAGGTGCATCATCGTCATCGTCGAACTCTTCCTTGATGGCCTTCTTAGCGGTCGGTTTCTTCTGCTTGGAATCGTTGGCGCGGATAGCCTTGGCCTCCTTCTCGGCATTCTTCTCGATGATCTTCCGCTTTTGGGCGAGCTTGGCATTTAGGGGCAAATCATCGTCGGAGTCTTCCACTGTGGCCGTCTCGTTGGCGGGAGGTGGAAGCTTCTTGGGTTTGCGACTGAGGACCTCATCATCCGAATCATCTTCAACCACTTTCCTTGGACGCTTGGCCTACATATCCAGGTTAATATCGACCAGGCCTGATTGTGCCAGCCTAGATTGTACGTACCAGGGGACCGTCGTCACTATCTGACGCGTCTTTGTAACTAACTTCGGTGATAGAAGAGCGCGACTTTCGTTTCGCGTTGCCATTTACACGGGGAGAGCCGTTCACAGGGCCATTGCGGACCGAGACAGGGGCGGGCACAGGCTGGTTAGGAGAATCGGATCCCATGGCGTTGTCGGCAGTTTTGGATACTTTCGAGGCGGACACTAAATGTAGATATATTAGTCGACAAGAGCAAATGTATGCGACAAGGGGGTTGTGAGGTTGCAGGAAGAAAGAATGCGACGGCTGTAATGGGCAGCCCAGTCAAGTCGAGGAGAAGCGAGGCGAGGCGAGGCGAGGCAAGGCAAGGCAAGGCGAGGCAGTCGAGTTGATGAGTGATTTGGTTAGATGAGAGTTGCGTGGTTGAATCACACAAAGATGCCGGGTGCAAAGACGTCGCCCATTGCGCGTGATGAAAATTTTGATTTCAACGCCATAAACTAAAACCACTTACGGTGACCATTGGTTCTTGCCAAAGGCATATCATCATCGGAGGAAGACATCCTGGCAGTGTGTACAGAGTAATAAGAGAGCGATCGAGGCAGGTAGGACTTGGTGGTGAACCTTGCAAGTGCAACAGCCGGTCTTTTGTTCGGCTGCTGGTGTGTGGTAGTAGTAGCAGCAAAAGCCGTTGTACCTGTTGGCAGTGCTAGTGGCAGCAGGCGAAGACGGGAAGTGAAAGAGCTGCGGGTGGATGAGTACGATGAGTATAAGTGCAAGCCCGGTGAGGACAATGTGAGTAAAAAACACGCTGTTGTTGTTGCCACTGCCGTGGCTGCCGCTGCTATTGTACGGTTGCTATTTCCCCTTAGACCAAGTTTGTTCAAAACAGCAGCCGCAAATTTGGGGCAGAGCGAACGAGCCGCTCGGATGAGATACACGATGATGCGTCACCCTTGATCTATACGGGTGAAAGAGATTATGAGGGATAGGGGTGGGTGGTAAGAAGGAAGGGGGGGAGGGAAGAGAAGGAAACGGCAGTAAGAGATACTAGTGGTAGCAATAACCAGTAGTAGTAATCATGAAAAGAAGGGAGTCGGGAAGGAATCGAAGGGGGAGAGAATGGAGGCGATTCAGAAACATAAAAATGACGGGAGCGAGTAAGAGTCTCGGCTGTATGTGGTTAGTAGGTGTATGTATGGACTAGGTATGGCAGTAGCAGCAGGCACCGCAGTAGGCTCTTCCTACGGGTCTCTTCCTACTCGGTTCCCAGGTGGTGCCCAGGTGCTGCTAGGACTGCCTGTATGTACCTCTTCAGGCTTGGGGGCAGCAGGTTGGGCAGGCTGGTACATAGGTCAGTAAGAGTAGGTGTTGTAGGCTCGATGTGTTGCAGGTGGCTGTACTATGTAGCCGGCTCTAGGCTCTAGTCTAGGCTTTTCTCTGTCTAGAGTGGGCAGTTAGTGCATATTGTTCGCTGCAGTCAAAGAGGTATGGACCTATTACAACGCGATTGCAACGGTATCAATTCAGCAATTGTACATACATACTTGCTGGGTGCTTTTCGGTGTAGTGGGACCGTGGGGACCGTAAGAGGGTAATAAGAGGAGAGCAACTAACCCGTTAGCTAATGAAAGACCCGCGGACCTCAGCCTTGGAACCTTGGAAGGACACTCAGGGAATTCCGGGTGGCAGAGTTGGCAAGCACTTATTCGTCAGCTGGCCTTGTATGCTTCTAGCCTGGCAAGCATTTCTATCATCATCCACGATGCAACGTGGTTGTTATTGGCTTGTGAATTTGTTGTGGGGTCTCACACAGAGGTACCACTGCACGGGTAGGATTTGCATGTGTTGGCTACCGTGTATGTAAAGTACGGAGTATGCTACGGGCTACCTTATAGGTAGGTATATGTATGGCTCTTCAAAAGGAGGCTGCTTATCGAAGACTTGGTAGTTACCTTGTATCAAATGAAGCTCTCATATGACAGGTTTGGTTACACAGGTGCGAGTGTGGGCAGCAGTGGGCAGCAGTGGGCAGGCAAGCAGGCAGGCAAGCTCGCGGCTTGCAGGCGAGTGAGATTTGATGGGGATGGGGCAGGTATGAACCTACATGCCACATGCCTACCACCTGCCTACTATCTAACTACCTGTAGTTCCAGTGATCACTGATGTCAGATACGCTTTGGTGCCAATTGGCAGAGAAAATTGTTCGTGCTAGGTTAACTACAACCTACAGGTCGGGTCCAGTCAATCCAGGTCCTTACATAAGGAATGTTGACAGTTGCCAAGTGCCATGTCCCAGGGCTTGCCAGGAAATGCCCAAGTGACGGGACCTGGGACCGATCCCTAGTTGAGGCAATTGCACAGACCACATTGAGAATGAGAGGTTTTCAACGGGGGACGGGGCTTGCTGGAATGGAACTGTAACCTCCATCGGCACACTGAAGGGCCCGAGAATATCCCGGGTCAGGGTTAAGACAGATTGGGACTAGCTCTAGGTCGGGCGGGATCTCATCAGTGGATTGCAGCGGGATTGCAGTGGGATTGGACACTGGAGCTTCTGCCAGTTTTGAGTGGGAGGGTTGAGTTGAGTGAGAGAAAAGAGGCTAAGGCTAAATAAGACCTTAGACAGCAAGCGGCAACAGCAGCCGCAGCAGCAGCAGCAGCAGCAGCAAGTGCAAGTAGCAAATAAACTAGAGACTCATAAACTAATAGAGAAACAACTTGAATTGAACCTCATCAAATATTCGGGGATTCACCACCAACCGACCAATTGATTGCGAAACCGTCCCGCAATCAATCGAACGAGCCACCACCATCACCGGCTCGAGGGTCAGCACAAAATAATCGAAATATTCAACACACACTCCCTCGACTATCCAAAATGTTCTCAAGGACGGCAAGACCAGCATTGCGAGCTGGTGCTGCCGCTGCGGCTATTCCTGCTCGGTACGTCGGCTACTTCTTCTTTCCCCCCATTCCGCTCTGCCCAGATTTTCAGGTCCCTTGGGTTGCTAGTTAGGCTGCTGCTTAACCCGTGCCGTTGGCGCCGGGGCGAAGTAGAAGCTAGATTTCTACATGAGGCAATTCACGTACGCAGACGGATGAGCAGCCAGTAGACGGGCGGGACCACCCATATATCATGGCATGATGACAATGTGAATACGGGGCGTACATAAGGGAACAAACGGGAAGACGAAATATGAGCAGAGCAAAGAAGAGAAGAAAAGAGAAGAGACCAGACTCAACTAACAACACCCCCCTTCTTTTCTTGGAGCAGATCCGCCGCCGCCGCCAACAGCAATGCCGCCACCTACGCGACCCTGCGCGAGATCGAGGGCCGGCTCAAGTCGATCCGGAACATCGAGAAGATCACCAACACGATGAAGGTGGTCGCCTCGACCAAGCTGACCCGCGCCCAGCGGGCCATGGAGTCGTCGCGGAACTACGGCGAGACCAACAACAAGGTGTTCGAGAGCGCCGAGACGAAGCCGCTCGAGGCCGAGGGCAAGAAGACCCTCTACGTCGTCTGCAGCTCCGACAAGGGCCTCTGCGGCGGCGTGCACTCGGGCCTGTCGCGCTTCATGCGGCGCCAGCTCGGGGCCGCCGACGCCCAGCCCGCCGACCTCGTCCTCGTCGGCGAGAAGTCGCGCGCCCAGCTGAGCCGCACCAACCCCCGGGACATCGTCCTGACCTTCTCCGGCGTCGGCAAGGACATCCCCACCTTCGCCGACGCCCAGGCCATCTCCGACCAGATCCTGCAGCTGCAGGGCGACTACTCGGACGTCAAGATCGTCTACAACCGCTTCATCAACGCCACCAGCTACGAGCCCACCGTCGTCAGCGCCTACTCCGAGGAGGCCTTCGCCAACTCCCCCAACTTCTCCGCCTTCGAGGTCGACGAGGAGCTCCTCGCCAACCTGCGCGAGTACTCCCTGGCCAACTCCCTGTTCTGGGCTCTGGCCGAGGGCCACGCCTGCGAGATCTCTGCCCGTCAGCAGGCTATGGACGTAAGTCGCCGGCCACATCGCCCTATCCCTTCAACCCCCTTCTCACCCGGGAGCCTCTTTTCTTTCCTTCGAAATGCTAACTCAAATTCTATAGAACGCCTCCAAGAACGCTGGCGAGATGATCAACAAGTACCAGATTCTCTTCAACCGAACCCGTCAAGCCGTCATCACCAACGAGCTGGTCGAAATTATCACGGGTGCCACCGCCTCGGCGGACATGTAGAAGCAGGTGCTTGCGAGGGTCCCAAGGACAAATCAAAAGGAAGCGGTAGATAGGTTGGATGGCAGGCGGGAATGGGTGAATGGCCGGCAGTGGTGTGATGGTTTGTTCCGAACGCATCTTCCCTTTGTATCAAAGTAGATCCCGCCTACCTACATACCTTTTATCTAGTGGGCGGCATGCACGCATTGCCTCCTGTGTACCAAAGCCTCAATACACTAGTCTCTTGACGCCCTCGTGATGTATGTTGTGACCAGTGTCGATGTGTATCGTATGGAAAGACAAGCATTATCAAGACCACCATGGGCTTGCAGTGATAGCTGTGTTGCTGGTTTACTATGTAGTCAACTCTCTAGAAGCTCCTGCATATATATTGCCTACCTAAGATATGGCCACCACATTCTGCTTAGGACATGTAGCACTATGCTATCTACTCATCCTACTTGCCTTCCCCTTAGCTCCATCCTTGTATATGACAATGCCTACTCTGCTGAAGGATTAGAGCCCCTGACTCGACTTGAGTTGTTCCCAGGCCATAACTAGTAGCGCGAGGGGTTTGGCGAAGTAGGACCTCAGAATCCAAGCCGTGTCAGGAAAAAGGGGGCAGAAAAGAGAAGGGTGGGGAGAAAAGGGGTATCTATCCAGACCTTCTAGTAGTGAAAAATAACGGTTAGCCCGGCACGTGGGATAACAGAGTTGTGCTAGGCTGACAATATTGCCAACCAGATAATGAAGGGGTGGCAGCAAGGGGGTCATGAATAGATCCTCAACACTTACGAAGTCGTTGTTGCAGCAATCCAGCGGCCACCAGCACATACTGTTACTGCCATGATTTAGTGATTCTTCTGTTCTGTCATCGATGTAATTGTCTCTCGGCTTGCCCTCCCCCTGTCCATTTCCTCTACAAGAGTCTCCTTGTATCTCTCCCTCTCTTTCTTCTTCTTCCTCCTCCCCATGCATTTGAAACGAGACAGAGACCGGGAGATCAAAGGAAACCTATCCCAACCATGTGGACCGGATAGGCCAGTTCAATTCCTGAGTTGTTTCCTCGATGAGGATTATACCAGTTACATCTCTCTACTCACGACTTATATGCTCACTCAATAACCTCAACATATCGCAAGCTAGTGCATCGGCATAGGTGTATAAATAAGGCTGCTTCACTGTTTGTCTACCTATATATGTACCCTCTGCAGGTAACCCCATTTCAAGAAAGACATCCCCCCCTAAAGTGACCACGCACACTGCCTAAGATAGAACTCGCCTACTTTCGCCCCCTTTTCACCCATCCCGCAAGCAGCTATCTCAACCGACCAGGCATTATTATAAACCTTAGCCGTAGTTGACTTGGAGACATGTTGAAGCCACCCATCACAGTCATCACTATAATTGCCACTACAAATAGACAAGACCTATACTAAATATTCTCTAAAGTCCATTGATCAATCCTCCATGTGTTTCTGCTTGGACTCATATACCGCAACCTCCCTATGACTAGAGCTAGCATGTAGTGGAAAGGACAGAACAGGAAAGGACGGGGTCAACGGGATAACATCAGTAGCACCCAATAACATATAACCAACCGCCTACCTAATCACCTGTGTTAGCCTACGAATGACGATAACATGGGGAAATATAATAAGCCAGCAAGCACGGGAGAATGGCCAACATAGATGGATGTATACGAGATGCATTGAATAAAGCAATACGATACATAATGTACGTAGGCGGGATGTAAATATGTAAGATGTGTGTGCAAGTATGTACACATGGGATACCGTAACTAAACACCATAGCTAACACAACCGACATATCAGCCAACTAAGCTGGGCTGTCCTGCTGTGTCCTGCCCTGCCGTGCCTTGTCAGCCTGATCAAGTGTTGTCTGTCCTATAGACAGGACAACTAGAGATATGCAAGCATGTGTCCTAGTCGCCCATTGGGTTGCTTACTGTGCTTCGCTTTAGCCCAGCTTTCATTTACCCCCTAAAAAGCTCTCATCCACGCATACCATCAGCCTATCCATCCAACCATCATTCAGCCAAATAGCTGAGTAGCCCCTGACCCATCGAGACCCAACGGGATGATACCATAGTGAATGATTGAGTGAGTACACACAGAAGGCTGATTTGGTTGCTAGGATGGATGGAGAAGTGGCAGCAGACAGCGGGCAACGAGCAGTAAGCAAGTGGGAAAGACAAGACAGTGTAGCGTAGAAGGAGGACCTGGTGAACTCGACACCCAACCAACTGGCAATGCGAGGACTGATAAAGGTGACGATGATGAGGAAGAATTTGAATGGGTATTTGAAACATGTACGCCCCATGACCTTCCCCTTTTCTTCGGAAGTATATCCACTATGCTTTTTAGTACTTGTCTTCTTTCTTTTGTTTAGTTGCTCTTTTGGCATATTCCTTTTGTACCATGCCGTGTGGGTCGGTGGAGATAATGAACACTCATGATATGCATGTGTATGTGTGTGTGTGTGTGTGTGTGTGTGTGTGTGTATGTTTGTCCTGTATTCCTTTGCTGCGAGCGCTTTGTATGCAAGAGTCATAAGACATAGTATTTTTTCCGTGTGTAGGATAGGAGGAAACTCCAGATGACCATATATATATAGTAGTGCATATAGCAATCAGTGTGTGCTGGGGCTGGGGCTGGAGCTGCTCATCCGATAATAGGACATCATGGTGTCCATGGGATGGCCTCCTCCCACCATAATGTAGTGATCAATGCTATTCCTGCAGTTCCCACTCACCAACTGGATATTATCCATGGATGTTGGTCTGCCACGAAGTACTGATATGCCAGGAACTCAGATCATGTATGAACGAGCAAAGCGCCTGGCCATCGCTTATTCCAGCCCAAAACCCCCAGAGCGCCCGCTCCGCCTGCTCGCAAAGCAAAGCAAAGCAGAGCGAAGCATATCCGCAACAGCTCCCCTCAGGCAACAATTAGGTAGTGTCACATCAGCTATCCGCATCGGCCTCGCTATTACCCTCGCTCTCAGCATAGGTGCCGACCCTCGAAAGCACACGTCTCCTGCCCCTTCCCCTCCTCTCTCTTCCGGTAGCAGCAGTAGCAGCACCAGCACCAGGAGCAGCAGTGGTGGCTCCATTTCCATCCCCTTCCACTTCCGCCTTCACGACAACTTTACCCAGCACCAGCGCGTGGTCCTTCTCCCACTCGGCCCTGGCCTCGCGGTATTTCTCATCCCAGGTCTTGGCGTCTAGCTCCCAGCGGCACAGCTTCTCCGTGTATTCGCGCTTCTGCTGCGCGGCGCCTTCCTCGAACGGCTTGCGCTCGTCGGGGCTCGCCTCCTTCCACATCTTGCTCGTCACGACGCGCACGTCGTTGGGGCCGAGCTTGAGCTTGCCTTTGCCCCGACGGCCGACGCTGACGCCAACCCCCTCCTCGCACCGCTTCCGCGCCGCCTCGTAATTGGCCTTGCAGAACAGCAGGTACGCGTTGCCCACCACCTTCTGCGGCGGCCAGGGCCGCTCCCCGATCTTCGAGGCGATGTGGTTCCACGCCTCGAGTTCGTAGGCGTCGATGCGGGCTTGTTTTGCTGAGCGCGGAGAGGGTGGGGTAGTTGCTGCGTCATGTTTCCGCTTCGAACCTTGACCCTGGGCAGCAGAGACGGAGGGGTCCTTCGGTACAACTAATGGGCGAGGTATATGGATAGGACCTAGCGTGGCTTCGATTACTTCCGAAGCGGCGCGGAGTCCTGAAAGGTACGCCCCATGGACTGTGGCAGGGTGCGTTTCGATGGTGTGTTCGCCAGCAAAGAACAGGTTACCAACAGAGCGGGCCATGGTTTGGTAATCATCAGGCTTCATATCTGGGCCGGCGGATGAGTAAGACCCACGAGAGAACTTATCAGAGCCCCAGCGAGTGATTATGGAGTGCACAGGCTGTTGAGGCACTTTGGCGCCGTATATGCTGCGGAGGACATCTGTAGCTTCTTCGACGAGTTCGTCGTTCTTGGAGTGCTCCGTATCGAAGCCCGCATCCCCAGCCATTAGGCCTAGAAGAACGGGAATCCCGCTCATATTAGACACGTCGAACCATTGGAAGCAGCGGCCCCGCTGTGAGGTGTACTCGGTCTGCTTGAGGCTGTCGCGAGAAAGCGGTGTGCGGAGGACACCAAAGATGTCTCTGCTCTTGTCCCAGAATGCATCACGATACACCAGTATGATCTTGTTGAGGATGCCGTACCCAAGCCTCTCAACAGCGTCCGTCTTCCAGGATGGTAGAGGCGGATCAAACTCTACGCTGTTATACTTCAAAACCCCAAGTGGGATGGTCGATACGACGTAATCAGCGTTGATGGTGGTACCGTTCTCACACTCCACGCGTGCAGCCCCTGTCTTTTCGGGGCTATACGATATCTTTCTGACGGCGGTCTCCTTCCGGATGTCCAGAGATGACGGAGCATGTCCAAGACCCCAAGCGACATTCTGGTAGCCCCCGATAACCATGGTGTGCTTACCTTCCCACTCGTTACCGGCATCAATGTCCCAGCCAGAGAGGCTAAGCTGGTTGTAATTGATCGCATTGCTGTACTCAAGATTGGCCACGTGCCAGTTCATGAGCCTAAAATCTTGGGCTGTGAGGTCGACAATGTTCTTGTATTGCGAAATAGCTTCGTCCATCATGGAGCCTAAGGTGGCCTTTGGGTCCTTCGCCGGGGCATCGAGTTCCAGATCATGGCTTTCATCAATGCCGTCTCGGAGAGCCCAGCCCATCAATTTCGCCTTGTATGCCGCTCTGAATGAAGTCGGCATACCGGGTTCGACATGGGTTTTACCGGTTGCTCGATCAGTCGAGACCGGTACTAGACTGACCTGTGGCCCTAGGCTCTGTTCTGCGACAGATGGTGCTTGAGGGAGGGCAGCCATTGCTTCCTCGGCATGAGCGATGGTCCTTTGACCTTCTGATGAACTATCCCTACCCTCATCTATCAAGTCCTTATTACCTTCGATGAGTTTAGAGGGCGGGATTTTGAATTTGTAGTCGCTCACTCGTTCAAGACAGTCATTGTAGAGTTTCTCGACGAGTCGGTCCCGTGCTTCGTCGACGGCTTTGCCATTCGTGTCGTAAAGGGTAGTGTCAGGCCGGAGAGCATAGTAAGGTAGTGCCATTTGTCCCCGTACCAAGACATTGAGAGGATTTCCTCGCTCAAATCCAGTGATAATCATGCCGCCACATTCAACACTATGCCGACGCCCTTTAAACCCGATCAAACGTTGACACTGACTACCGTCGAGTGCTCGAGAGTACACCCTACCGCCAAGACGGCTCCGACCTTCTAGCACTATCACTTTCGGCGGTTCTTCTCCGAGATCATGGTATTCTGTGACATATTGCTTGAAGAGATTATCAAGCTGCCGGGCACAACCGAGACCGGCCATACCTGCGCCAATGACTACAATTGTCTTGCCTTTCTTGGAAGGTCTGGACCTCCTGGGTTTTTTCAAGGGCGATGGGATTTCTGCACAGCCGAAATTTATGTATCCTGTGCGGGCGAGCCAGTCATAGCATACACTTGCTACGTCAAACCATCTAGAGTCTTTAGCGCAACCGACAGCCTCCTCACGTGAGACACCGATTCGAGGGTTGTTGAGCCACAGGCGTAGGATCCCATTCCTGATGTTCAGGTATGTTGTCACCTGGGCATGGCTGATATGTTCTCTTAACATCAGGTATTCGTCCTGGTGTAGAGCATAGGGGTTCAGTCTCGACGACTCGGCGGCCGCGATGCACTGGTGCGCATAGTCATGTGGGGCAAGATCTGTTGGTATCGAGACTCGGGGCCGTACATTGAAGACTCGACGTGGGCTTGTCATTGGCTTTGGCAGCGTCTTCGTTGCGTGGGTGGCAGTCGGACCCGGTGCTTGCAGCTTTGACGTCCCCGGATCGACTGGTGTGGTTGCTTTACTAGAGTGTGCTGGCGACGAAGGGAGAGACGTCAGGTCCGACTGGTCTGACAAGACGGATGCCGGCGACTCCAATGAGTTCCCGGCATTGGCTTGCAACCCGGGACGAGACGAACCAGTGTGCTCATCGTCTTGATGAAATCTGCCGTGCTGTTTAGATGAGGCCAAGATTCCCTTCCTTGCTAGCTGTGATCAATCATGGCTACGGATGAGAGGAACTTACGTATGAGACTGGGATACGGAGGCCGATGTTGTACTTTCCATGTCGACATCCATCTCATCTACTCGCACAATGATTTCGGATTCTGTTTTCGGCGTTTCCCGTGATGTGGAGAGGCCAACTTGATGAGGGTGTTGTGTGTCTCTAATATCTTTAATCTTAGCCAGGTCTCCCGAAGCCAAGATGGACTCCAGGTGCAGGTCTAAGTCTTCTAGATTTCCCAACGGTCCCGGACCAGTATGATGTCCCCGTTTTCCTTGATTTCCCTCCTCCAACAACAGCGTAGTCTCCTGAGCCGTTCTCATAGCTCATATATACCTGTTGTTCCGTTGTAAGAAGAGAGACCACCTGCACGCATCGATATAGGGATCCGTTCTTTTCGGGCCGAGCTGATCAGCTTGTCCGGATGTGTTTTCTGAGTTGTTGATATTGTCCCAGGTTATATCCCATTATATGCAGAGCTGTTACCGGGAATGCATGTCATGCCAACTGGAGGGTCACGAGCCACGAACCACGAACCTACGGAATCTTGTTAGCCATACTTTATGGACTTCGATCTTGAGTTGACACCTGGTGGCTAACGGGCAGGAGAAAATACGAATATAGGGTATCATCACAGTAAGGATTATAACACATGGTACTGTACCTTTTCGGACGTAGAACCCGGGAGGGGCCAATCAACTTCCTCCAGGCACGGTATTCGAATACTCGGGTAGATCCAGAATAGGAGGGGGTAGAGACTATTAGCATGTATGCCTGAGGCAAACAGATTAATTCACAAGTGCGATTGACCCGAGGATGTTTGTCTGGATTAAAGGTTTCTTATATATCGGGGAGTGGCTCGAGACGGACTTGCACAAATTGGATGATTAGTACCTAGTATGTATAGTGGCCCGTAGTGATTCGATAGTGATATATGTATTTATTGTACAGCAGCTGGAGGATGGAGGGGTCCTGGGGTCCTGCTTTAGCTAGTATTCCCTAGGGAGGTCGACTAACAGGTGGTGACTGGATAACGGGATAACGGGATAACGGGATAGCTGGATGGATAGCTGAGATCACTATCGGCATGTGCGTGGTAGGTACATAAGGTAGTCCACGTAGGTAGGCAGCTGGTAGGTACTGTACAACCTTGGAATACTGGCCATGTCAAGCAAGTGAGGTCAGGCCGGGTCGGGTCAGGTCAGGTCAGTCCACTTGCAGACCTCAGAGGCGGAGAGAGTCGTTCGTTGTTCCTTTTTAGTGCTAACGCAAACCAATTAACTACATAAGTGCCTACCCAAACTAACATTTACCGTGAATGTCCCTGCAACTATCTCACGTGACCACAAACCTTCCTGAGATAGCCCTGCACTCTGCTGCGTCTCACAACCCTAATCAGCACTGATTAAAAGCAACACCTGACCCAGGTTCTTGTCTTTTAAGACGAAGGCAAATAACGGACATACTGAAGCCACTTCAATGCTTGAACGTTACAATACACAAATGTGAATTCTCTTTGAATCGGAAGCTGACGATCTAGTCATCCTTGGGTGAAGTCCGAAAGAAACCACACCGAGAGCTGGTGACATACCTGCCACCCCCACAAGCACAAGCAATTGAAGCCCCTGTCATCAACATGATACCTACGGTCTACCTAGGTACTTAGGTATTGCATGGCCATGATGTGTATGCAATCATTACGAGCATATATCATATCGTGTCATCATATATTGGTTATTGGATATAAGAGCATTGTTGAGAGTCTTTAAGAAACCGAGGGCCGTCGCACTCCTTCCTTCGCAAACGATTCCAGCTCGATCGCCGCATCCATCATCTCCTTCCCATTGATGATTGATGTTGTGCAAATTACGATATTTCGGCGGCCTGGCAATATTTTCATCGTTAGCATTGGAGGATAGTTCGGGGGGCTCAAACATGCTCGGAAGACTCAGACTAACCTTCCTCTTGCTTTGCAATAAAGCGTAGTGCCGCAATCTCGGTGAATGTGACACCACCAACAAAAACCACGAATACAGTCTTCTTATCACCGCCTCCAGACAACAGCGCCCGAGCCTTAACGGCTTTATCTTCTCCTTTCTGTACCTCATCAAAGGTTTGCCCACGTGCATGTTTCACAGCCTCGTCAAAGCCTCGCCACCCCTGGGCACCGCCGCCAGCTGTCGCACCTACACCTGAAATACCGTTACCCCTTGTAATAGAGAGGATGTATTGCTTCTGTAGAAGGCATTGTACCAGTCGAATAGAAAGGGGGGCGTATCCGCTGTAGACGTAGGCAATGTCGTTAGGGGTTTGTTCGTTTACCTCATCAACAATGAGGCGAAGCTGTTTGCGCAAGTAAGTGTAGTTGGTTTTAGTACCCGTAGCGGGTCCTGATCCAGGCATAGGAATCATGCTGGCCATGGGCGATGCTCGCGATAGGAATAGTTGAAGCTTTTCGAGGTTATGGAGTGTTAGTATGTGCTGGTAGCCATAGCCTTGTAGGACCAGTCGTTTGAACCGGTCGAAATCTTTAGCCTGGATACCGCCCGATATACACGAGTATATACACAGAAGCCTGAGAATATCGGGCAACGGTGTATCTCTAGCAATGAGCTCCTCGATCACATCAAACTGTGAGCTCGGATCGGCTCCAGCAGCTAGGTTTTGTTGAACTTCTAGTAAGCGACTGAACTGGTCTGTTTGTGTATGCTTCAAGATCTCTTCGACTAGGCCCGTATGAATCTTTAGGCTCTGGTGTTCAGCCTGATAGGCCGGAAGCTTCTTCACGAAATCCTTGAGCTCTGCAGCCGTCTTGGAGGTATGCCTGCTCTCGTAGTCGTTTTGCAACCGTCGTGCTACCTTGTTGAGAAGCGTGCCGACAATGGCAAAGTTCGTGTCGCGAAGTCCATCATAAAGCTTATCCGAAGCATCCAGTTGTATCTTGCGCTTTCTCGGGGCATTGCTAGGTATGGTGGGCTGTGTTGCCCCTGGTGTCGACGGTTGGGGAGGTGGCCCGACAACGGTGGTATCGACGTCAATTTGGTTGTTCTGAATGCCCCAGACCTCATCGATGAGCCCCTCATACGTCAACTGGGTGAGTAAAGGTGTAACGAAATCAACCTCGCGGTCTATTATAATAAGACTTTCACTGGTATTACTAGGTGTAAGCCCGGCTTTAGTAGTTTCACTCGCGTCTTCCCCAGCTAAGATTTCTTGTCGCATCCGGGCCAGCAACTCTGCTACGCGTTTTGCATTGTCACCTTTGCCAATGATGCGAGGGAAAAGCCCATGTTTCGACTGAATGCCCATGAGGGCTTTGGCCATCAAAAAGGTGGGCGTGGTGTCCTTGCTCAGATAAAGATCCCGGAAAGAGGAATCGAGCTCGAGGGAAAGGACATCTCGTTCGAGGGGGAAGAAATACAGTGGAAGTTCAGCGATGTTGACATCGCCTAGCACACCGGCCTCTTCCAACAACTTATCAGACACCAGAGTTCGGCGTGGCACCCAGAATATGTGAAATTCATGGCCTGTTTGGCTCTCACGTTGGAGCCTCTTTAACTGCTCTGTTGGGAGGTCAATATGTCATCGTGCCCACTAGTGTATTTCGAATGGGTAAGGAGACGCTGTAGATGCTCCTGGTATTGGTTCACAGAGAGACCTGAGAAGCGAGCTTTGTGCTACGGGGATTGCTGACCTGCGATAGATTGGGCGTGAAGGGCAGATTCGCCCCGGGCCATGAAAATGACATTGCGTTGGCTTGTATCGGCATTGTTGTTTTCCAGGAAGAAGAACTTGTCGACACCATAATCCTGCAGGGTCGAGACCTTGACAATGGTGCCGATGGGACCAGCCAAACTACGTTCGATGACAAGATTCTTCTTGCCCCGGACCTAAGAAAAGGGTTGTCTCGTCAGGAAATGCATCTCGATCGCTGCCATGGCGCAAGCGGCAGTGCTTATGAGTTTATAAGTAGTAGGCGCTGAGGTTGGGTTTGCCTTACGTACGCCTTCTAAGAGATAGAGGAGGTCTTTCCGGGCCTTATCTCTAATGTGCTCGACATCAAACCCCACACGAGGAGCCATCACGAGCTCTTCATGGGGGTAGGCAGTGGTGTTGGTGTTCTAGCAAGAAAAGAACAAGGTTGATTGCTAAATCCTGTCAGGTTCCAAGGTTGCTCAACACGTGTAGCGGCGACTTGAAATGGATTCCGCTACTTCGCGATGGTAGAGCTGCCAGAGTTCCAAGGTTGGAGCTTGCAGTAGCTTTACGTAAGTATCCACCTAACTGTTAGGTAAGATTAGGCAGTGAGTGGAAGCAACGGCCCGTGGACCGTGGTTACTGGACCATTCCGAGAGCTTTGGCTCCACCGTTCTCCTTCACCCTACAGGCAGCGGGCTTCACTGCTACAGACCTTCCACCATCGTTGGTTATCGATAAAGCGGCAGAGCGGACATTCGATAGGTCGGTATCCACTGCATCTTCAACGTTGCCTAGGCACGACGTCACGCTCCCAAGGGTCTGGAGAAAGGACCCCGCGTTCTGTTGTTCCTGGTCGAAAAGTCCATATGAATTACTACATACATACCTACATGTAGGTATGTAGCATCATGCCCTTGGTTTTACAGTACACCATGGTGAATTGTATGTTTCACAACACCAAACCATATCAAGTTCAATGTTCTTATTAGTTATGGGCGTAACTAATACGATACTGAGAAGCTGCGTAAGAACACCTAGGACATAGCGCAATCCATACTCAGGCAGCCTAGATGGTTCCGTCAATTAGATCATGGATTCCAACCAGGCGCATTGTTCGTTGGTTGCATTCACATCAGCGTCTCAAGCGTAGGGCTAAGGATAAGTTGGATTGAAAGCGCGAAGATTACACATTGCCAATATACTCCATTGGACATGATGTCTCCAGCTATGAGCACAACTGAGCACAACTGGTGTTGGCAAGTAGCTGTTTATACTAATACCTAATACCTATCATACCTTAGTCCAATTATATCGCATTGCATAATCTGCAGTTGCCTATGACTAGAGACCGAAGACTAGGTAGGTAGGTAGGTAGGTGTATGCGTCGTAAACCGGGGGCACCTTATATGCAGTAGACCGTTCGTCGAGCCTCTTGTGCTCAAATCTGATCAACCTCTGTTGTCAGACGCGTATTTTCCCTGCGCACCAATAGTAGTTATAAGGAGTTGTTTGTTTGAAGGTCTACCCCCCAGTGAGCTCCTCCAGGTGACACCCCCATGGGTAGGTAACACCCTAGGTATCAAATAACACTCTGATGTATGCAATTCCCAATGCCTATCCGGATGCGCAACGCCAAGCTAGAAAATCCATACCGCAAGGCAAACTCGTCACTTTCGAGAGCACTCTCTCTTGCCATAGCTGTTTCTCATACAGTGTTGTCATGGTAGTAGAAGTTGATGTCTCTAGGTCGCAGGCGGTTGCCCCGAACAAACTCCTCGTCGCCGGGCGGCCGCTCGTTCTTGGTGTTCCCTGTCAACATGCTCTGGAGGCTCATGGCTACGCTCTCCACGTTCTGCACCGGACTCCATCCTTGGTTGCCCAGCAGGTCGAGGCATATGATTCCGTTCGAGTAGATGTGAGGATGCATCGGTATCGGCCGCGTTTCCAGTTTCACGAACGTCACCTCTGGCGGCTCTACACGTGTTGGTCAATTCCACGTCAGTCTTGCCAAGCCCTCCTCTCTTGCTTTCTGCTGCATCGTTGGGCGAGTGCACGTACCGATTGGATATTTGTCGCTGAACTTGAACTTGAGCCGGTACGTCTGGCCCGCATATATGGGATTCTTATCGAGTACTTGGATGTCTAGAAACCACTCCTCCAGGTTGTCGGCCGACACGAGAGTTATGCCGGGCGGTAGGCCATTTGTGATCTAGATGTACGTTGGTCGTTTCCGTCAGTGCTAGGCGCTCGCAGAACGTACGCGCTCAAATGCAAAACATTACCTTCGCCAGCTCCTTGTTCAATCTCTTGGTTCCTAGTCCCGCCGCCATGGTCGCAAATCGCGTTCGAAGACTTAATAGGAAGACGGTGTTTCGAGGAGGGTGGGAGTCGACGAAGGTCTAATTAGAGCGTTCAGTTTGGTTGCGTCGGATCGATTCTGTTCGGGTGTCAACAGTTGATACAGTATCCATCAGCTGCCGGGCTGAGCGCATGGAAGTCTTTGGTTCTCGCGTGATTATAGAGACAGGCCTGGATGCGCTTGCAGTGAGGTCTGATGGTCGTCCAGAAAGAATAATGATATTGCAGGAGTTGAAGGTAGATCTGTGCCCTTCATAGTATTAGTTAGGTGACGGCAGCTATGTGCGCTGGTGTAGACGTAAATACAGCTGATAAGGTACTTTGGAAGCACCTTTCGTGGAAGATTGCAACTATCTATCTGCCTAGATGTTTGTTAGTCAATTCCATACAGTAGCTACCTAGTAGTACCTATTTACAGAGCTATTTGCCCCGCAGTTAGCTAGCGTGGAATGTTAAGTAGGCAGTTACCTAGGTATTACCTTAGGTACATCCATAGTAGTGAGTTAGATGCACTGCAGAAGTGAGACAGCAGTCAGAAGTTTATAACTGTTAGGTATATTTTGTGTTTCGCTGGATGTATGAACATTTGAGAAAGGTTATGTCTGGTTTTGGGCTATTCCATGTTTTTTGGTAGCCGGTGCTATTGCACTCAGATACACTTACAGACAAGAAGGCGGGAACCTAGGAACATCCAGAAGTCTTTATAACCGTATAACCATAGGTAGGTATGCATAGAGACAGGGTTCGCACCTAATACCTAGTACAATACCTAGTACAATACCTACCTAGACATTGTTCCCTACTGGTTATGTAGGCTAAGCTGTTATGGAATATATAAATATCTATGATCCTGAACTACCTAATCCTCATGAGGCCATTAAACGTATCCATTGGTATGTATATATAAAATACTAGGCTAGGTATGTATGTAAGGACGTTGGGAGGTAACCAAATATTACTATGAGGTCACAAAACCTGTACAGCCACGATAGGTAATTACATAGGTAGATTAATATTTCATTCGAGAATGCCTTCTTGGCCTGTTCTACACGTGTGTGCAAACGTGCTGGTTTTCTGCCGGGCAAGCCGGGCTGCCGGGTCGCCTTTCTCCTTCCAAGCGCAGCTCAACAAGCAAGCTATCACTCACTCCGCCTAGTTAATAGCGGCCGATAGTAGGCGGAGTGAGTGCCTGGCCCATCTGGCGTGGAATAGTGCGCTGGATAGTAGCTCTTGAATAAGGGGACCCGAAAGATTAAAGATGAGCCACGATTAACAAACCAATCATTTTATACGCTATGGCCCCCAAGCCCCCCTCTGGTCCCCCTTTCTGCGGCTGAGCAGCTAGCGTTGGGTGCAGGGTGAGAGAGGGAGAGGGTAACCGGCAATCACCATGAACCGTAACGATGCGCCATGCCCATGCTGGTTCACAATGAATTGTATGGTTGTAGACTGACTACCTACCAGAGTAGCAAGGCGTTTTTGGCTGAAGATGTATGCGTTGTGTTTTGTGTGTGCGTGTGCGGCCGCAAGCGTTTGTAATGTGTTGGAACTTTAAAGTTAGGACTATTGGACGATTTACCTCCCAACTCAGCCTGACGGGCTCTACCGCACACATGCATTTTCCTTGTACGATGTATGTATGCACATACAATAGAGTTCCTACAGAATATGCTAGACTTATCAAGCCTCTATCCAGTATCAGCCGGCCATACATCACATTCTTGCTCTATCAGCAATGTTACATGGTAGGTACCAATCGAAAGCGTACGTCTAAAAGGACCCGAGAGTAAAGAACAAAGGTTGGACACCAGAGACTGGAGATTGGAGGCCTAACTACATACGTAGAGAACAATAACTACATGTATCCCCCACTGTATGTACTTGACTAGAACCCTGAACCCCTCATCTTATATTCATGCCCAGGCATCGTCGTCAATCAACGAGGGGCTATTTGACCACTTACCCACACATCCACGCGGCTTGCTGCATTTCTCTCCCTACTGCTGCCAGCCCAGCCAGCATACATAAAACCACCACCTACCTAACATATTACATACTCACATACTTGCATAACAGGTAGGTAGGTAGCAGTGGCAGGCACGGATTGACTCACTAGCGCAAGCTGCCTCGTACTTGTTTACCTCTCGTTGCCTCTATTATCACCCTCCAGCATATAACTATAACTATACATACCCAACATATACAGGCGCACGGAATCGAGACAGCTGGAACCTCCTCTCGACCATTCAGGTATACAGATATTCAGATACCCAGCTATCCAGCTATCCAGCTATCCAGATATATACCTATACTCTACATCTCTCTTTTATACCTACACCTGCGTGGCATCGCCCTCGAAACATATTTATTCCGCCTCTTGATTTGCCCCGTCGTACCCTCATTCGGCGAGCCACAGGTGCCAACCCTCGTTTTCCAGGCCCTCATTCCACCGCCTACCGACTCCAAGCCCGACGCCGCCTATCGATCAACACTCGTCCAATCACGTACACACAGGCCCCTCCCACTTACACACACACAGCCCTCCTCTTCTGCGCCGCAGTCCCTGACTCAACCCAAGATCGAAAACGAAGCCTGATATATAGACGTATAGACCAGACGCGAAGATGAGCTGTAAGACACCTGCAAATTCCCATTCTTTCCATCTGTCGGCATGCCCTATATGACTGAGGAGGCTGTCATCCCCCCCTGCCCTCCTTGAAGGATACTCACTTGCCTCTTTTTGGCCAGGAAGCTTTGTCTACCCAAGGCTGTTCGAGTGTCTTGGGCATCTACCACACCTGCACACAGTCCACATGCAACGAATCAAGCCATGGATCCCTCGTTCGCTGATGAAGTCGAGTATAGTTAGTGGAATGTTCAATCGCCTTCAAGGCCAACCGGAGAGCTACGAGCGAAAGGCGAAATACAGGTTCGGCAAGACCCTCGGTGCCGGTACCTATGGCATCGTTCGTGAGGCAGATGGCCCCCAGGGGAAGGTAGCCATTAAGATCATCTTGAAGAAGAATGTCAAGGGGAACGAGAAGATGGTGTGGGATGAGCTAGACATGCTCCAGCGTCTCAAGCACCCCCATATCGTCCGTTTCGTCGATTGGTTCGAATCACGAGTATGTGCTTGTCTACTCCTTGCCTGTTTCCAGCTCTGTGGCACGGGAGAGCACGGATCTAATGGCTTCCTGACTAGGACAAATACTACATCGTGACCGAACTAGCGACCGGTGGAGAGCTGTTCGACCGCATTTGCGAGCAGGGCAAGTTCACAGAAAAGGATGCCTCACAAACCATCAGACAGGTTCTTGAGGCAGTGGACTACCTCCACAGCAAGAATGTCGTACACAGAGGTCAGGCTGCTCAAGATTCCACGACGTGTTGTGCCATCCTAACATACCATCACTATTGCAGACTTGAAGCCGGAGAATTTACTATATCTCACAAAACAGCCGGATTCCGATCTCGTTCTCGCCGACTTCGGTATCGCCAAGATGCTCGATGCCAAGGATGAAGTCCTGACGACCATGGCTGGCTCATTTGGATATGCAGCTCCCGAGGTCATGCTGAAGAAGGGCCATGGAAAGGCCGTCGACATGTGGTCTATGGGCGTCATCACCTACACCTTGCTCTGCGGCTACTCTCCTTTCCGGTCGGAGAACCTGCAAGATCTGATCGACGAATGCAGTAATGCGCAGATCGTCTTCCACGAGCGATACTGGAGGGATGTATCGGACGATGCAAAGGACTTCATCCTTCATCTCCTGCAGCCTAATCCGGATAAGAGATGGACTAGCTTGGTAAGCCCACAAGCGATAAGGGACAGGAACACAGATTGCTAATAAATTCTCTCGAACAGGAAGCGCTGAACCATCCATGGCTCAAGGGAGAGAGTGCTTCGGACCACAACTTGCTGCCAGAGCTCAAGGCCTACATGGCCAAGGCACGATTGCGCAGAGGCATCGAGCTTGTCAAGCTCGCAAACCGCATCGAGGCACTCAAGATCAGCGAAGACGACCCAGAGAACCCCGATTTTCCGGCAAACCCCGCGGCCGATGCGGCGGCCCAGGTCGGCGATGCCGTGTCGAAACCCTCCGATAAGAGCGGCGAGTCCAGCGGCAAGGGCAAGCTGACCCGGGCCATGAAGGGTGCTATATTCCGCGAGGTGGTCCTAGCGAAGGTGCGAGAGATGAGGGAGCAGGAACAAACCTTGAAGGCCAAGGAGGATATCGAGAAGGAAGCTACAAAACAC
The DNA here is from genome assembly GCA_022225965.2 of Diatrype stigma. NCBI lineage: Eukaryota > Fungi > Ascomycota > Sordariomycetes > Xylariales > Diatrypaceae > Diatrype > Diatrype stigma. The sequence goes on along the minus strand of JAKJXP020000132.1, from coordinate 11,852 downwards.
AAGAGCTTCCACGGTTAAGCTAGCCTGCTCAGCAGTGGAGGAGAAGAGAGCATGCATTTCTTTGGTGTATTGCGAGAGCGCTTTTTCGTAAATGGATACCTAAGACAAGGATCGGGCGCAGAAAGATGATGAGCCCTGGCAAGGAAGAAACATGGGTCGCGGAATAGAGCTTGCTTGGTTGGACGGTTGGGAAGACCGCACACTTTTCTGTAGGGCATGGTTAGGAGAGTGTTGTTCACTTTACACATATATCCCTTGCGTTTGAGAAAATTCATTACTACGAAGAGAATTCAAGCCGCGTGTTCCTTTTCCTAGACAAGCAGGCAGTTATGTCTTATCCATCTGCTTTCCGTACCGTGTGGTCTACCTGCCTACCCAACAACATGAGCGTTAAAGATTCAGATCTTCGGATAGGCTAGCACGAGGAGTTTGTCTTGTTAGCAAGTTATCCAATTTTTACGTCACGCCTCTTTCCAGGAAGCATGCGAAGGTGAGAAGAACGAATTGTAATGAGATTCAGTATAGCTTCTGTGAGGCAAAGCGAAATTTCCATGTCTGGTGGTAGAAAGGGGGGTATGATATAGAGACTCATGATTTCATAGTAGCAAGGGCAGGTAGGTAGGTATGTCGGTTAGATACAGGAGAGATCACCCAAATTCGATTATTCCAACCAGCCCATACATCCATCCCGTCGCCCCTCCTTCGCAAAACAACGCCAGATATCCAAGTCCTTCCTACGTTACCCTTTGAACCAGCCTCCTTCACCCCAAGTCCATCTCGACCGCCCGCCAACCTCTCTCTTCTCTGTATACCCAGCGTTGTTGGGTATTGCAAATGGATATAATAATCACCTAGGTGAATGTCAAACTTTTCCCTTCGACTTATCATTACACTCGTCTTTGTCTCATTTGGGTTTCCCCTGTCTTCCCCTGTATGCATGGTTCTCTCAGACAAGCCTGTCCACTCTCCCCATCCTTATCTTCTTGTGAGCTAGCTGTGTAGCTGTACAGGTAGTAGTAGTAATACAAGGTGGTAGGTAGTTGGTAGGTACAGATCTAAGATAGGTAATACTGAGCAACCAATCAAGACCTATTTTACAATGAAGTCCAAAAAAGAAAGATAAAAAAGAACCCCCGCCTGGGAACCAAATATGACACCGCCAGCCACCCTTCCAAGCCTTATAACCGAACCGAGAATTTGAAAGAAAAGGGGGCCATGCAAAATGGAAAACGGATTAGATAATATATACACAGAACATCCCAGCGTAACCAGACGAATAAACCGTGCTACTGAGTAGGTAGGTAGGGGCAAATAGACACGAGGTAGAATAGATGAATGTGTGGATAGATAGGGCAAGTAATGTGGCGAGGTGATGGATGATGCAGAGATAGAATTCGAGTGTCGATCTCTTTGCCTCTTTCCCAAGTAGGTAGGTAGGTAATTAGGTCGATTTGGAGGAAGCAGGTAGGCCAGTAGGGTACGCTGCACGCTTGTTTACTGAATGGTTGTTGTGCGCTTATAATTCGAATGTCAAAATCTCCGAATGGTCGCAAACGGACATCCGGTGATCTGACTTCTTCTCCCCATCCAGGTGAGTTTTCCCACGCTACAAACACCAACAAAATCGAATCAGAATAAGAGACAGACAACAAAATTGCTGATTGGCTGGCTGTTTTGACTTGTATACTGCTCCTCCTGCCTTGTTCGGTTTCCATCAGTGTAGGTAGACCCAGTCTGTCTCAGTTTTTACACCCTTTCTTTCTTTCTTTTGTTCGCGTCTTTCGTACGTGTCGTTGCATTTTGTCATTTGTCGTCGTCTCGCATCAACTTTCTCTTCCCCCTATTATTCACCCAGCTCTCCCATAACCTGCTCCCTCAGGGCCTCGTACCGCTTCGTATCGAAGCGCTTGCGCTGCCAGCCCGATGCGCGCAACCGTTCGATGCGCTGCTGCATGTCCTCGTCGCGATTGCCCAGGCTGCTGTTGCTCCGCGCGGAAGCGGCCGAAGCCGGACGTCCGATGCCGAGGCCCATGCTTAGGCTCGTCGCGGGGCGTTGCGAGTACGAGTAGGAGTGCGAGTGCGAGGCGCCGCCACTACCGCTACCGGTCTTGTACATCGGTAACGACGGGCTGTAGTTGTAGGAAGGTGTCGTAGGTGTCGTGGCGATGGCCGGAGAGGAGAGGGCTGCCACGTTGTTGGTCCCCGGCGCAGGGAACGGAAACGAATAGGAATGGTAATAAGACGGCGACGACGGCGACGGGGTGGGCGAAGCTAGTGTAGTCGGAGTAAGGGAAGGTGTCAGCGTAGTAGTAGGCGTACTACGGCCGCTGCTGCTGCTGTTGCTGCACAGGCGGCTCTCGGCTGATCGGCAGCTCGTTCGGGAATACGGGCGCGGAGCCGATCCCCGCGCTACCATCACGTTCTCCATCTCCGCCTCGGTGGCGGGAATCCTCCCCCCTTGCTGTTGCTGTTGTTGCTCCCCAATAATTTTTGGAGGCGGCGAGGGAGAAGAAGGAGGATCCGCCGCCGCCGCAGTCGCCGTTGTTTCGGACTCGGAACCAGAATTCGACCTCGACCTGGAGCTAGCCCTACTAAATGACGAAATAGCGGCAGCAACCGCCTCTTCGTCCTGCTCATCAACAACCGACCCGCGCCTTCGGTGAGACGAAGGAAATGCCGCGCACGCCGACCTGGGCATGGGGGGTAGGGAAGGCACTGCCGGAAAGTTAGGGATGAGGGCCATGCTATCGGGCCTCGGGATCGAGATCGGAGCCGGGATCGGAATCGCCATGCTGTCGGGTCTAGGCATTCCACTCTCCCTTTTACTCTCCGCCGAGGGATAAAAAGCGGCAGTGGCAGTAGCAGGAGCAATGCGCAGCGCGGGCGTCTCGGGCGTCTCGTCGGGAACCTGGAGCATAGCACCTACGGCGTCCCGGTGCAAGTTGATCTGCGCTCGTAGCGCTGATAGCTGCGTGCACACACGATTCATGGACTTGGCCTGCAGGAAGGACTCGAGGTCTAACGTCGACGCCGACACGGCAGACGAGGGTGTGGCGGGAGAATGGGGGGATGATGCGGTATTGTTATTGCTGCCTTCTGAACTCGTCGGGGTCGTCGGGACTGCGATGGCCTTGTACGGCGTGGCAGTATTGGCTGGCGGCGGTGTGGTGATTAACTTGGACAAAGCGGGCTTCGCCGGCCGTTTTGTGTCGGCGGACTTGGCTAGTTGCGGTGCTCGGCACTTCATGGGTTCGGGAGAGAGCGATGGCGATGGAGAGGAGAGGAACGCCGAGGTCTGCGGCTGAGCTTGTCGTTGTTTCTGACGCTGCCGGCGCATGTTCAGCGGGTCCTCCTCCCAGCAGCCGAGCGTCGGGCTGTCCGGGCGAACGCAGGGATCCCGATCCTCGAGCGTTTTGCGCGGACTGTGGGCGTCGCTGCTCTCACTGCTATAACGGTGGTTATTGCTAGCAGCAGACTCGGTATCGGCAACCAGCTCCGGCAGGCCCGAGAACGAGACCTTTTTTTTCTTCAGCTTTTTCGGTACATTGTTATTGCTGCTGCTGCTATTGTTATTAGCCGTGCTTTGCTGCTCGTTTGCACCAAGTGTCTGGGCCTGTAGCGCAGATGATGCGGCGGTGGCCGCGGCGGTCGCGGAAGCCGACTTGTTGTTGAGCGTCGTTTCTCCGCCGTCCAACGACGAGCACAGTGAGGTCCGCGGCGACGAGGGCGCGGACGCACTACTCGCCGACGAAATTATGGAGGCACGTGAGCTACAGCGCGAGGACGCGAGGCTGGGCGATTGTAGGAAGGTGGCGCTGAAGGCCATAATTAGGCTTGGGCTGTTGTTGCTACTCGAGGCCTTGGCAGCTGCGGCCGCGGCAGCGGAGGTCGATAGCATCGCAAGCGCGGTGGCGGTAGTGGTTGAGCCGGACCGCGACCGAGTCACCGGCGGCGCCATGGCGGCTGCCTCCTCGGTGGCCTCGATCAGGGCCGCGGCGCGATCGTAGTGGGCCCGGGCGTCGCGGAGCAGCTGCCCGCGGAACGGCGACGACGTCGACAGGGGGCGGGCGCCCATCTCGAACGAGGAGGCCGCGTAGAAGTGCAGGTAGATGCGGTAGACGACCAAAGGGGAGGACTCGGACTGCTGCTGCTGTTCTTCCTGTCCTTGCTCTGGTTCCTCTTCCTTCACTTGCTCGAGTTCCTGCTCCTGCTGCTGCTCGAGTCCGTCGAGTAGCTCGCAACACCGCGTCCAGCATGCTCGGTACTTCCGGCTTACGTACTTCCGCTTGACCTCGGCGATAGCGCGGCGCCACTCCACGGATGACTGCGGCTGGCGCGTATTTAGCGACGAGGGCATGCTGAAGGACGGCCGTCTTAGCCGCTGGGTTGGCAGCGAGAACTGCCGCTTGTGCTGGTTAGGATTTGATAAAGTGGATGGCGATTTTGAGGGTGAATGAGGCGATGCGACGGGCGGTAGCGAGAGCCTATGGTTCTCCGATGTATTAACCAAGCTGGCGCTACCCGACCGGCTACGGCTACGGCTTTCTCCCATGACGGGCAGGAGTAATGGTATAAGTCCACCAGCCATCTTGACACTGTGAGCGGATGATGATTCCAGGCAATACTAGCGCTGATATTCTATCCTGCGAGACTGGGCTGGCTGAATGATCCGGTGATTCGTTTGGACGTCACTAACCTGCCCGATGGCTAGGCGACGATATCAACCGATATATCTACTCCCTTCTCTGTCGTAATCGTCCCCTGGTGTTGCACCAATAATGAGACAACGACTATGAGACAAGCTGAGCCTGGTCCCCAGCGCTGACGTCTATCCTAGGCGATTATGCAAGCAGCCGTGTGCTGGGAGTCGTACTCGAGATCCAGCTGATATCGCTGAGCGGGACGGCAACACGCACGACCACTTGGCGAAAAGCAGTGGGCGATGGTGGCGTGGAAGCCGTGTCGAAGTGGGTGACCGGGTGAGAGGGTGAGTGAGCCCTGTCGTCGTCTCGTTGAGACTCTTGGTGTATGACGGGTCGATAACTCTAGGCCCCGTCGGACAGTCAACCACTGGAATGGCGATGATCTCTCCTCGGTCGATACTAGGCACAGCCAAGCAACGTCCCAAAATATCTTCGTGTTTCAGATGAGGGCGTGGGACATAACTAGGGCGATCTAGAAATGAGAGTGGATGATTTGATAATCAAAGCCCAAGGAATGACGATAATGCTAGAAGTCAAGATGTTCTGTTTTTGGTCCCTGGGATAAAACAGCTGTGTTGACTTAGATATCTACTCTGACTAGACTAGAGACTTTCAGTTAGTTAGTCACTTAGACGGTGTTATCATCCGTGTCTTATTCAAGCCACGCGGGTGAGTGAGTCCGATAGGGAGGACATACGTATACGGTATATCGTCTTAAAGGAGTGGCGCTACTCTGTCCGGTCTTTGTCTCAAAGCCACCGGGTAGAAAAGACCTACGATGCTCTGTATGAAGGGAAAGGAAGGACGTTACGTTCAACAAGTTGTAAGTGACAGACAGACTGAGTGACAGCTTTGGATGGACGGCAAGGGGTGTGAGTGTGTGTTCTGCCGTCAATGCAGATTGGCTAAGTAAGATGCAGATTCAAATCCAAGATTCCTGGATTCCTAGGTGACACAACTCGCTATGTTTCAAGCGTCCACGGTCAAGAGCTCGAGATCCATACAATATCTGGTAGCAGCAAGATACAACCAGGAAACAGAACTTCGGAATCAGGACAACCCATGGGAGAAAGAAAAACCTCCCGAGACTACTACTACGTACATACATAGTGAACCACGCACATACATATGAAGTAGATACTTACCTATACCTACCGAGGTAGACAGACTACAGGCAAACCAGACCACCGCTGGAGGTCTCTCACCACTCTTCTTCTCTCACTCTGCATACAGCCCGCAGCTTTCCATGCTTTAGTTTTGTGGGGGTCGTTATTAACGCGAGAACCCCCGGTCTACACCTAGCAGACCTTGTCGGTAGCAGGGCGGGTGGAACCTGTAACCTGCGCATCGGGAAGGGGAGGGGTGGGTTGTTTCCCATGGCTGGGCGCCGTCTGTGCGACCGGCGACCGCGGTGTCAGAGAGCGTGAGAGTCAAAGAGCCGCCTTGCAGCTTTGTTTCTCTCATAGTTGGGTTCCAACTCCCAACTCCCAACTCCCAAGGTTGTCTGGGCTGGACTGCCAGACTCCTGTCTGGAGACTGTTAGGCGGCTTGCGCGTGCGCGCATGTGGCGCTACAGTTGCTTTCGGGTTCGTCGTCATTTTTCGGGACGGCCAGACTCTCTCAACTAGGGCTGGCGGTGGTGATCCTCGCAGGATTGAGCCTGTCCGTCTGTCCGTCTACCGCGCGCTGCCACGGTCATCCCAGCCCGCGCTTTCCTTCTCTGCCCCTGCTGCTCTCTCCTCGCTAGCCACTCCTCGCCGATAAGCTCGAGCTAATGCGCCTCTAATGAGGGGACCAGGGGAGGGGGGCAGGCAGGCACTGGGCAAGGTGGGGGTGGTGGAAAGGGTTCGTCGCCATGTACCTTCCAAGGTTCCAAGGTTCCAAGGTTCCAATCTTCGTAGCGAAAGCAATCAATCATGCCTATTCGTATACCTACATGTAGGTATGTACAATACACCAGCAGTGCCTAACCAGGCTTGATGGCTTCCGAGCAAGCCAGGGGCTGCCAGGCTTTGCCCACAAAGCCAGGCAGCTCAGCTACACACTTGCGCAGGAAGAGCCCGATATTTTTCCTGTTTGCACCTATGCATAGAAACGACGAACTAGAAAATAGCATCATAGGTAGCCCCTCCGTGCCCCTTTGGACCGTGGTAGGTTCAAGGTTCTTTTACTTCTTCTACCTCTTCTTTTCCGTGTTCCCCGGTGTGCCAACTGCCGCGGATGCAGGCGCCACCTACCTCACGTACATAGTAGGTACCTAGCTGGACGGTATCGTTATCGCTTAGCTTTCAGCCCTCACGGAGATTGTGGCTGGCAGGCCATGATGGCGGCATAATACATGTAGTTAGGTCGTTTAGTTAAGGTCGCTACCAGTCTTTACCACAGAGGCGATGTAACGCAATTCCCCTGTTCCCCCATCTCCCCTGTGTGTGCCCTCCGACTTGGAGGGCGACGTGAACGGTAGGGAAAGTGTAAATAAAATAAGATCCGAGCGTTAGGAAGCGAGATGGGGTCCGTCCCAACCCTGTACCTGTCACATCCCTGTTCCCCATCTTTCGTCAATTGGCAATTACATACCACCTGGGTACATAGGTATGTAGGACCTAGCAATCTGCATGAAGAACGATGGAGTCTGCATGCATCCCGACCGATTCGACTCATTCCTACGTAAAAAGAATCTCTTGATTTTGGTTTTTTCTTTCTGCTCCTTCTCTTCTCGCGCAAACCCTCTCTGTCACTTGCTCACTCTCTTCTCCGACTCCCGAGTCCCTTTCACTTTCCCTTCCCTTCCCCTCCCCTCCCCACCCCACCCCACGCGCTCCCTCACATCCTTCCCCCTTACGAGAAAACCTTGGAAGAATAAGAGCGGTGTTTTCCCCATCACCCAGCCCCGTGGACCCTTCACTTGCTGTTTTTGCTATTTGGCTTGCTTTTGACCGTTGTTGACATATGCGGGCTACATGGTACCTACAGTAGAGTAGGTAGGGCCGCAGGCCAGCTAGCGGCATGCAGACATTTCCTTGCCTGAGTTTCCCTCCGCTCGAGTTTACGAACTCATGCGGGTCTGTAGACTGGGTTTGACCGCCCCCTGCTCGCCCTGCTGTGTCCTATCTCTACACAGTTTAGAAGAACCCATCATAGGCCGAACCACAACGCACAGCGAGAAGGCAACCTAGAAGCAAAAGAGGAAAGGGAGGGAATAGAGAAAAAAAACCGCGGGGTTCTGCCCTGCAGATGTGGCACCTGCAAGATGCAGTCGCCTCGCATCAGGCACAGGGCTGCCATTGGGTAGACAAGGACGTAGGAACCGTCTCTGCAGGTGAAATTATTCCCAAGTAAGTTAGGGAAATACTGACATTCGAGATATGCTGGTAGGTACCATAACCATATCGGCCGTAAATATGCATATGTGCGAGCATGTACGAACGATGTATGAAATTATATGGAATGTATGTAAGATACGACGTGCGATCGGACGCGATTTGAATCTTGCCGCTTCCTCGTCGCATTTCGCATGAACGAAGTGAGATCGGAAACGGGCGCTCCGAGTTCCATAAGATAGGCATTTGCTGTTTTGCACAGCCAAAAACTACATAGTATCTATCTGTGTGGTCAACATTGACCTCGAAATGGCTCGAGCCCACACCATGGTGATGCGATGCGACGTGAACCGTCAGTTTTGTGTCCCAATGCGCTATTTCCCTTCGCCGTCTTCGGCTACTTGATTACCCCCCGGATCTGGCAAGCATCCCGGACCGAAGAAACCCCTGCTTTCCACTCTCGCGTGCTGCGGCGTCCACATTTCTCGGGGATATATTGTGTAGCACCTACATAATACGCACGTAAGCGAAAACGAGAAGGATAGAAAAGAGATGGGAACCCAACGCTGGAGAGAAAAAAGAGAGGGAAGGCCAAGAAGGAGAAAAACACCTGCAAGAATCATCATGATGCGGTCAGTCACCGACAAACATGTTTGCCAACAAACACCTATCCACCCCGACTGTCTAACAGTCCCAGCCACGCAGGCAGACAAGCAGGTTGGTGCCTCAACTCCAGCTTTACACGTCGTATGCAATGGATGTGAACTCTGGAGAGATCTATCTTTATCACTACCCACAGAGCAGGATCCATACATGACTACTTAGTTGGTCGCACGGGTCACGATGATCGATCGGAAAAGCACGTTTGCCTACTAGTTAGCAGGTTAGTCGGTCGTCATAGCCAATGACCGACTAACATACACGGCAAGTGCGGTATGTACGATATTCAATAGCCATCGAATGATAGTTTAAAGTTACGGCACAGCCGAAATCCGCATAGAGAGAGAAGAAAGGAAAGAAACAAAATGACACGAGAACACCGCCATATCAACGTCGTACACGAACAGAATCCAACCTCCCGTTGACTTTTGAGGCGGTGACCGAAGAGCAGTCAGTGTATCTCGAGGTATACTGATCTCATTACGTATGTAAAAGAAGTCATACGCTTCGTATAGGCAGGTGGCTACGATCTCGGCGAGGAGTAGCTTAGGTAGAGATGTAGGTGCACTAGATATCGTCGTCCTTTTCAGTCTGTGGTAAACATCAGGGTTCTCCAATATGCCGTGCAGAATAGGGCAAATAGGCGAATTTAGCAGACTTCATATAGACATACATACCTATTAACCACCTACGCACTGGGCACTCATATAGAGTACCTATCTACAGCCTGGTACCTACATAGCAATAGGAAGTCTATAGTCACCTATTTGTTATACACAGGCCACGGGCGAGCTACTTCATAGGCGGTATGCTGCTATGGAACTACACCATACATTTATTTCGCAGCACTACCTACTTAGGAAGTCATCAACAGAGCTAGCCCAATCTGCTAGAGAAAGAGACGAAGATATGCCGGCAGTAGCGCCGTTACTACACTCCAATATAGCCCTGGAGGTATGCACCTGTCAGAACTACACCGAGCCCGAACCATAGGGCGGGCGGGCGCGGTAAGACGAGCGCGGTAAGGCGAGAAGATAGACAGGCTACCTAGCAGTGCAATAAGTGGGTGAGGGAGGCGGGGAGTTGACATGAAGAGACACACACACGCACAGGGAGAGCGAGCGATGAGATCCTTGAGAACAGACGGTCTGCTCTACATACGTAGGATCGCCACCTGCATACTTCGTAAGGTAGTCTACTCGTAGGAGTTCGTAGGAGTTTGTTAAGCATGTAAAGTCAAGCACCCGAGAGCCGGTCCAGCCGAATGTTCAAACAGCAGAGCAGGATGAAACGGGCTTCCTGGTAACTGATTTGCGGTGTAATTGCCATCGTGACATTTGTCCGATTGATAAGATCGTCGCTATATACTATATAGTAGCAATGGGTGTCCCATTCCAGGTGGGGAAGCCCTACTAACTAGGGGGAGGGGGGACACAGACTGTAGTTGTCTACCTACCAAGTAGACAGACAGACATCAGACGAACAGGTCCCCAACTCAGGTAATACCTAGGTAACATCCATGTCCAGTTGCGGTTCGTATCGACGACATGGTTTAGATTTGTATGTAATGGGATTGTAAGGGTCCTAATTCCGAAGCCAGTCGGTTGGACCCGATTTGGCTACACGTGCGAACGATTTACACGCGCGACTACCGAAAGCGGTAACTAGCTTCGCTCGCGAGGCTACGGACACACAGACATCAGGCGATTCACGATGTCAAGTGACGTGTATACCATTTTTGTTTATTCGTTGTTTACACCTATTCGTCATCGTGACCCCAGACGCGAATCATAAGATAAGCATCGAGCTCATCGGCGGGGTTGGGCTGGGGTAGATAGGCAAAGCTGGCGTCGCAGAGATACCGCTAGATCCAACAATTCATGATGATCCCGTTATCAACTTCATCACACCGGCACATCTACTTCTCAGCCGGTGTCTCCGGCGGCGGTGCTGCGGCCTCCACGGCTGCGGCCTTCTCGGCCGCGGAGACGTCGTCACCCTTGATGCCCTCAACCACCTTGAGCCCCCCCGCCGTTTGCGTCAGCTCATCCAGCTGCTTTTGCCGGTCTAACCTCTGTCTCACTTCCTTCGTGATCTCGCTGAGGTTGACAAGAACACCCTCCTTCTCCGGGTGATCGTCGCTCAGCCCCATCTCCTTGATCTTGACCTTGCCTTGGGCGAGCTCATCTTCGCCCAGAATGATAGCGAAAGGGACGCCGTTTACCTCAGCAGCCTTGAACTGGTTGGGCAGCTTCGGCTTTACCTTGTATAGGAATTCCGCCTGCAGCACGTTAGTTCCGGAACCTGCAGCTTTGGCCCATTGGATTTTATCCTGGTAATGAACGCACCTTGATGCCGGCCTCCCATAATGTGGAGCAAACAGACATACGCTCCTTGAGCAGACCGTTGAAACCCTTGCCGCCAAATGCCATCACATATACGTCAACTTCATTGTTGCGCACTTGTTCGGCACTCTTATCTGCTGCCATTCTCGCTGCCGTGATAGAGAATATTCTATCAACACCGAAAGAGATGCCGACACACGGGATTTGGGTCTTTCCGGAAAACATGCCGACAAGGTTGTCGTACCGGCCGCCGGCAGCGACACTGCCCACGCCCACCGAAGGATCTGACGACCGATCCTCATCGGGGTCGGACGAGACTTTGCTCTTCTTCTTCTTCGGCGCAGGCACTACTTCCTCTGGTGCCGGAGTCTTCGAAGGTGCAGATCCTTCCGTGACGACTTCGTAGATGACGCCTGTGTAGTAGTCTAGCCCTCGTGCCAAACTAAGATCGAAAGAAACGGCATCTAGCGAGTTGAAGGCCTCTAGGTATTCGAACATAAGATCAAGGTCATCCATTCCCTGCTTCATGGATGGGTTTGCAGCGAGTTCCTCATTGCTTCGTAACTTTTCGAGCAGATCTCTCTGGCCCTTCAGGACCACCCATTCTCCAATCTTATCGGCAACTGCCGGGTCAAGACCTTTCTCCTCCGTCATCTCTTTACGAACTTCGTCCCACCTGCCACATAGTCAGTATTGTTCTGGGCAGTAGTTTTGGCGGGTGATTGAACTGTTTAATAGTCATGTGACATAGCCGAGCACATGTATGCTACTTATATATACCGTAGCGTTCCTTATGTGCTAGCCCTGCAATTAAGGAGGGGGGG